>PVHY01000270.1:58727-269697 GCA_004024945.1 Uropsilus gracilis | reverse complement strand
TCTCTGCCCCCTGACTTCCCTCCTTCTGCCTGGTCCACTTTCTCTGCAGGATGGAGCCATTTGCTCTTGCTTTCCCCCATGGGCTTCTCTGTCTTAAGCCTGTGTCCAGAACAGCCTCCCTCTTGCCATCTGGAAGCTGACATCTGCCATATCTTTCCACTTCAGGCCCTGAATTTTTCTTAGAGGCTTTGTTGGAGAACACTTATCATTAACATAGCTGATGCCATGCACTGATAATAGCTATAAAAACAGGAATTAGGTCCCTGTTGTTTTAGAATTATAAATTTCAAGAAGGACATACCAAGGTGTGGTGCTAGCTTTCATTAGAATTCATAGTTTCCTTTCAGAAGGATAGAAGGAAGGAGGAAGAAGGAACAAGGCTTTTGTAATGTGAGATGATTGACAAGGCTCTGTTCCTGGAAACATGGGAAAAACAAGAAGGAAAGATATAAAAAAGGTTTAGAAGAAGAAGAAGGGATTCAACCATTTTTTGGAGGAGGATGTGAGCCCTGCTGTCCTGACAAATTCATAGCCTTAGCATGCATAAACTGAGTGTGTGTGCTGAAGGAGTCAAAAAAGCTTGAAGATTTGAACTTCAACTTGAAGTTTGCTTTATCTAGTTTGAGTCAAATGCTTTTGGAAAAGCAGTGAGTGAGACCTAAGAAGATGAACCTGCTGTTGGTTCCTGTGACTTGGAACTTTTCTATTGCCTAACATTGAGAAGAATGTGAAAAGAAAAGGACACATCATGTCTTCAATCATGTGTTTGGAAGAAGTCAAAATATGCTAAAGGAGGGAAAGAGGAATGTACGGCTTTCTCAATACGTGTTACTGAACTCAAATTGAGTGGATGTGTGGTGAGATAATCAGAGACTAAGACAGTTTTGGGACATGTGATGGGGTAATTGGGTTTTTGATGTTTATTTTGTAGCACATGTAATGGGTAACTGGGGTTTTTATGTTTATCTTGTAGTACATGTATAGGTAATCATTTTCTTGCTTAGTAACAAATAGTTTGTTCACTTTAAGAGTTTGGTTTGGCTTTAAAATTACAGCAAAAGCTGCTGACAGCAAAGAATTTGGGTTTAAGTCTTTTTTGTTATTTTTTTTCTTCAGTCTCAGAGACCTTAGGGCAGCAAGCAAGCTGCAGGTATTTGAATAACAAAGGCAACTTGTGATTGTGGAAGCTTAATGGTTAACAAAAGCTTTTGCCTGATGATCTGTATTAGATTGCAAGGGTATGTTTTTTTCTCTGGTTTAGTAGAAGCAGGCAAAAGGATTTTTAGTAAAAAAAAAAAAAAAAAACCTACCCCCCTCTTCCCATAACAATTTCACAAAAAGATGTTAGCTTTCTCTCAAAAAGACTTTTCTACAATCACCGTATTTGTTTTCCACATGGTTGAACAACTACTTTAGCCTCAATTCCTGCCTGCATTACAAGGTTAATTGTTATTTTCCTGAGGGCACACTGACCAGTGTTCCTTTGTGTATCACGTGCCAAGTTCAATGAACATTAATTGAGTGGATATCACATGTTAGAATGAATGGGTCAGGGAAAAGGAAACCGATGTGAGGTTGCTGACTTTGATGCAGAGCAACAGGGCGAGTGCATACTCTGTGGGCCTCATATGGACAAACCTTATCTGCTCACCTCACACCATTGTAACCATTGGTTTCCATCTTGTCTCTCTTCATTGAACTGTGAATTCTCTGAAGGATGGAGTCATTAGTGCTTGTTGTGGACTCCTGGCTCACAGCTGGTGAATAACTACCTTTCTGATGGATTTTTCATATGTATAAGGACCTATCTGAATACTGAAGATATTTAAGAACAGAAATGAAGTTTCCTCAAGATTAGATAGTTATAATATTCCCACCTCCCCAAATAATTTTGAATAAAAATCAGTAATGTGGTAGCACAATGCAGTGGTAGTATGAGATGCCTGAGGCTGTTCAGCTCTGGCCACAACACCCTCAGGACAGGCATGAGTGGTTCATGGAGAGAGCCAAGCAAGGAGTTGTTCTATAGAGCCATGGTCTTCCTAGTTCTGTGTATGTGATCCTGTAAGTCACCAGCTCAGTGACTCAATTTTCCCATCGGTAATATGAGAGCATTCAGTCCCCAGGACTTTCCAAGTCTGACAACACTTTCAATTTATTTGGTTTGGTCTCAGGTACCAAAAGATAAAACAAAACAAAAACCTAATCCTTTGCTTGAAACTACGGAGTGATTTTTAATTAGTTAAATTCCAGTGTTGGCTCCCATTCTCTTGTGGAATTAGTTAATAACCCAGCAAACACACCTCCAGTAGTGACTCTCTTTTCACTACTTGCGGCGGGGCACACGGGGCGGGGGGGGGGGGGGGGGGGGGGGGGGGGGGGGGTTTTGGGTTAGTTAACAACGAGATAAGTTTTTCAGACAGCAAGAGAAGTTTCCGGTATAGGACAGGACACTGTGTTAGTAGGAAGTCGACATAGAAGAAATTGAACTGGGACATAGTGGAGACATATTTTGGAGGGACAAATTTGATTCTCAATTCAGCAAGAACCTTGGCATTGCAAAAGACGTACTTTCTACTAAGTTGCTGAGATTTTGAAGCCCCCCTTGCTTGCGAGAAAGGGAAATTCATTCACGTCCAATCAAGTGATAATTTATTTTAAATATACACACGCCAAGGGCCCTCGACCCAGCACATCTGCTTGCACCTGCTATGGGGACAGTGGCAGCAAAGAGCACGTGTTGTGTTCAGGGCTTCACCTCAGTACAGCTCACCTGCTGTTAGTTTCTGTTACTGTTCATGCTGCCAAGCTCCATATTGGAAAATCTGGAGAGAGATTTTTTTCTTTTTTTCAAATTTTTTTACTTCTTATTTTTTTTAACCAATCCACAGGTTGAGGACTGACTTTCAGTACATCTGAGGCAGATTCTGATTGTTAATTACAGCTCCTGCTTAGGCTGATTTTTCCTGCAAAGCCTGCCAGTTGCTGGCTTGCCTGTATTTTGACAGGTGTAGGCTCTGAGCCTCTCCTGTCTGGTCATCTTTGTCTGGGAACAGATTGCATGGCAACTCCTGAACTTGAGAGAAATCCCTCTCCTTATATAGACTGTGCACTGGTCAGAGACACACTCTGACCAAATGGGTGCATAATTTGGGACAAACATGTTTGTTCCATGGGGAATGAGCTCTCACCATCACCCAAATCTGAGTGGAATTACACATGCCCATTGTCTACATGACTGAGAGGTGAAGGAATAAATAAAAGAAGCTCTTTTTTCTTAGGTGGAAGGAAGGCCCTATATCTCCTCATTAGCTCATCTTGGAATATTCCTAAAAAAACAGCAAAAAGGTTGACTGCTAGGCAGTAAAACTTGAGGGACGTTCAGAATATGTCCTGAGAATATGTAAAGTGACATTGTTATTCCCATTTTAATAGTTATTTAGCTGAGACTTGAAGAAGCAACTTCATTGTTTGATTTAGAGAAATTAAGTACCAGCATTCATTTATGTATCCAGTACTATGATGAGCACCTGCTATATGCTAGGCATTGTTCTATATACTGAGATTTTACCTGTGAGCAAATAGGTAAAAATCCCTAGTCTCATGTTCCTGTGTTTCTGTGGGCAGGGAGGAGAATGAAGCAGAAAACAACACTTAATTAAAACATGTAGTGTATAAGATGGAGAGAAATACCAAACCGAAAATTAAATCAAGGAAGTAGGGTATATGTTGAAGTATGATTATATTATTTGGAGCTGTTGTAATTTAAAGTTGGGTAGTCAAGGTATGACTTTTTAAAACAGGACATTTGATCAAAAACCTGAAGGACATAGAGCAATGAACCATGTCAGCATCTGGGGACAAATGTCCCAGGTAGAGGGACTAGCTATTACACAATGTTGCCCTGAACAAGCAGAACAATGGTGTTCCATGTGCAAGGTGAGGGTGGGGGTAGGAGAATGAGTTGGGGTAGAGTGAGTAAGGCAGTAGCAAAGGACAGGTGCACCAGGAGGAGCTAGGGTTGGATCCTGGGGACCTTAGAGGGCATGGATATTTTGACAGTGACTTGACTTTCAATTCTAGTATATCTCTCTGCTCTGTTATATCTAGAAGAGAATGCATGTGGGGCAGGATGGGGTGTGAGTAGAGGAATGGGATGGCAGAATCAGGGACATAAATAGGAGGTTACTGCAATAAGCGAGATGAGTGATAACAGAGATGAACGTTATAGCCATGAGCTCCTGTGGGAATCATCAGAATTTAGCTTTGGGGTAGACTGACTAATGCTCCCAAACATATTGTTTTCCGAATCCCTCAAACCTTATTGCAGATATGGTAAAATAAATATTTTGAAAAGAAGGGGTAATTATTCTGGGTTATCTGGGTGTGACCAGTATAGTCACAAAGATCCTTGTATGAGAAGGGGCAATAGAATTAGAGAGAAGATGTGATGATGGAAGAAGCAGAGGGAGAAGATGTTAGGCTGCTGGACCAAGAATGTTGTCACCTCTAGAAGCTAGAAAGTCAGAAAAAAGTGTTTCCCCCTAGAGCCCTAGGAACAAATGCAGCTTTGTGGACTTGTGACCTCTAGAACCATAAGGTGAAAGAAAGAAAGAAAGAAAGAAAGAAAGAAAGAAAGAAAGAAAGAAAGAAAGAAAGAAAGAAAGAAAGAAAGAAAGAAAGAAAGAAATTGTTTTAAGTCACTACATTTATGGTTGCCTGCCTCCAAAGCCGTAGGAAACAGATACGGGCTCTGTTATGACGTAAGAGCCAACAATGCTTGAAACTGGTTGGACAAGAAATAGGAGGGAAAGAGAATACAGACAACTTGAAGAGTTTGGGATGGTGCAATGGAAAGTATGGAGCATTCTTTGTTGTGATGGAGAAGACCAGCTTGGAATGGTGTTTAGTTCAGGTTCATCTGACCATGCCCTTTCCACTTGTACTCTGCCAACAGACTGAGCCAGGGTGTCATTCCCAGGAACTGCACCAGGCTTAACTGGTCAGATGGGTTTCTCTGCTGCCAACCTGCTTCCCCTGATTTCCTAGCAGAGCCTTGCACTCTCCACAGCTTCCCTTTCAGCACTTCCTCACTGTTCTCTAATGGCAGCAGGCAGCACAGAGCTGGTTGAGATGAGACACATATATTTTATTTTAAGGCACAGCTGAGAAAACACTCAAGGAATGAAAGTTGTTTTGGCATACATTATTCTTGGAGGTCTGTTGATGGCCAGTGACGGTGCTCACAAGTGGCAGGATGGAGTCCTTGCTTGAGAGTCACCACGGCAGGCATTAAAACCCCTGCATTTCCCTGCTGCCTCCCAGCCAGTGGTGAGAGTTAAAGGAGTAGTGGAAATACAGGAGGGAGAGAATGCTCAATTTGGATTCCGGCTCTGCAATCACCTGCTTTCTCTCTTTTGGAGAGGGTGCTGAAGCCAGCATTTTCTTTGAGTCTTCTTGGACCTGGTTCTGTTGTTCCCACTGTTACCTGAACAAGTGTATTAACCATTGAGGGTCTCAGTGCTTACCATTAGGTCTTGGGTCCTGAAAAACAGGTCCTGACCTGTTGCTCTCATTTTCTCTGCTGTGCTATTGGGCCTCTTGTGACCCTAGGTCTGTCAAAGCTGCACTAGAGAGTTCTCTTCTATGCCAATTGTTCCATGATTCACATGTCCACAGGACTGAGCATTAAGGATAGACTCCATTCAACAGAGTCCAGGGCAGATGGCCACACTTCCTTTCCAGACTGAACATCAAATGCCAGGAACTTGGTGACGAGTTCCTTCTCCTGACTTGGAGTTCTGTGAGGCAAACCAACCAGTCAGGTTCCAGCCACCTTCTGTTCTGATTTGCTTAATGATGCTTTTGGAAAAAGACAAGAAAAGCAGAAAAAAAGCAAAAAAGGAAGTGATTAGTCTGTTTAAGGAGTATGACAGCCTTACTTTATCCTCTGGGAAGAAGTTTCCATGTCAACAAAACACTACTGCTGTATCCCAGGAGGATGGGCACATCTGCTTTGGGGATAAGCTTCCCGTCTTCCTCTTTGTGTCAAAACAACGAGCTGGAACCTCTGGGTCTATGTGACCAGAGTTTCATACCTTGATATTTTCTCTCCTTGCTGTCTTTCAGAACCATTATCTAATAACATCAATGACTTCATTACAAGGTGTTGTGTATTATGACATGCATGGTATAGAGACTAATACAGACTTGAATGAAAAAGGAAATTAATTCAAATGATATTACCTATCATTGTGGGACTTTATAACCATCAAATCGCTTTTTTGCTTCTTAAGGACCACATTTATAGAACAAAATGTCTGGTCTAATCTTTTATCAAAAATATAGTCACTCACCATTCCTATTGGAGGATCATTGAGACCATTCATACAGGATAGAGCAACTGCCCTTATTTCCTAGTTTTCAAACAGTTCTCATACTCATTGCTATCCCTTAATTCCATCAGAAGTCCTGTAAATCAGATTTTACTATTTTTCACTCTAAATAATCAAGGAAACTGAGGGCTGGAGAGGTTAAGTGAATCTGAAGTCTTTTAACTCTTTAACAGGGAAGATCAGTTATCACCCCCCTAAAATATTTTTCAGTGTTCCCAGGAACATGACATTCCATTGGCTTCTCCTGATTTAGTTCATTTTGTTTCTGTCCTGGAGAGTTCCAGCTCTTTCACTTCACTTCACAGTTCTGCTGTCTTCTTTTCTCACTCCCTCTTCTGAGGAATAAAAACAAATTACTCTCATTTTCACCACAGATGTTTGCCCACTTCTCTAAAACTGTCCTCAAAAGCACATTTTCCATTGCAAGAGCTTATCAAGGTATTTTTTTGTCCTAGACAAAGGCAATTTTCTTCTTAAAAAGAATTATTGTGAAAGCTGTTAAGATAATAAAGTTTATTGTCTCCAGGATTTTCTTCTGAGTAGCTGGCAGTTATTCCTATAATGATAAAATGTGCTCCACTCACACCACATTTACACCCTGCTACCCTGGGTCTATGCCTATCTGCTTACACCTTTTCATTTTAATGCTAAAACATACTATATTCTTTAAAAAAATGCTCAAAAATGACAATTAATCTGAACAATACCCATCAAAAAGATGATATGGTATCTTTCCAGCTCTTTAAATAAAGAGATAGGCAAGAGAAGATTCAATGCTGAGAATCACAATAGAAATTTTATAATTGGTTTCTTTAAAAAATGGGTCTTAGGAGGGTGACATTTCCATGAGGCGAAGGCAAAGATAGAGGTAGTATTTAAGATGGAGGTAGTAAGATAGAGTGGTAAGATAGAGGTAGAAGAAATGAAATGGACAGAAAGAAGCACAAAGCAACAAGGACTATGTGGCAAAATAATGGAGATGGAAACCAAGGGAAAGTGGGAAAGTGAGAGGGAGAAAACTGCAAGAGGGAATGGCAGGTTGTACCTCCTGTTCTGATGATTACTTAGATCTGAAAGGAACCAACTAGACATGAAAGATGAGAGGATTTTATAAAGTACAGAGTTTTGAACTGACATAAGGCAGCCATGTTTGTTCATGTCAATCATATTTATAGGTTGTCACTGTTGTTATTATCACCAACTTGGAGTCATCTATGGGTTCCAAACTAGGAAGATGATTTGGTGGTCATTGTGTTTGAATTATGTTGTTCTTGGCCTCAAGAATGCAATGTGAAGTGGGATATGAGATACTGTTTTACTCAGGTAATGTAGAGTCATACCTGAAGCCCTGGAGCCATCCTCTACATTGTAGGTGATGCTTTGAAGAAGTGCTTGTCTCTGTGGTTGATGAGCTGCAAAGATCTATTGTCATCAGTCTTGACCAACAATGTAAGAGAGTGCAGGAAGTTACCTTCACAGAGATTGCCTCTGTATGGTTAGTGTTATAATAAACTCCAATGTTTAAATTTCAAAGGAAATCCTCTGTGGTAGATGAGTATGTGGATGAGGTGGAGGAATGAACTGTATGCAATGGAGGGAGTACACAGAGATGTGAACCTATGCTGAAATGGGCTGTCACCTCACTGGTATCAGGGGTGCCAGTTAACACAAATTGTCACGTGATCTCTGAGTCAAATTCTTTGAAAGAAGGTATAGCTGAGTCAAAGGACATTAGTGATCTATGAGTTAACTCTGGGAATTTGTGTGACTTCTTCACACATGGAAGTCAAGAAAGAGGAATCCCATACAACCAAGTGCTCATAAATTATTCAAGATATACTTTGACTGGGGAAATGTGATTCAATTTGGGGCTTAGCAAATCCCATCTCTAGTTGGAAGTCTTGGGATCAGCCATCTATTTATTACGATTGTTATTTTCTTGCTTTCTGTTTAGATTTTTCTTGGTGTTTGGTAAATTTCATTTTGAATATGTCAGTCTCAATAATACTAAGAAAAACAAGGAGAAAGATTATCTTTACTTTGAACTCAGAGGACAGATGACAGCATTTCTCTTTCATCCTTCCTTCCTCCCCAGATCTGGGAGATGGGAACTAAGCTTGGTGGTGGTAACAGCAATCAAAATAAAAGCACTCCTGGGACAGGTAAAAAGCTCAGTGGAAGTGTTGGGGTGCTGGTGATGCTTCACTCTCCTTCCATGCTGTAACAGTCCATTTGTATTCTTCCCGGAGGCATAAAATTTAGATCACCTAGTGGGAATCTCTTTATTGTGTTTTTGTAGGGATATAATTCCTTTCAGGGTGGTGTTTTGTTTAGTTTTTGTTTGGAGACTGTTTAATGCAACACTTATGGCTAGAAACTTAAAGATGAGACAAAGTGGCATAATTGTAAAGACATCTTACAGAGGACAGGGTTGGATTTTTATTTTATAATGTTGCATGACATTGACACTGATGAATTTAATTTTCCTTCTCTGTAATAAGATTTCTAATACTCTGATACCTACTCAGTGGAATTGGTAGAATTTGGGACAACACACCTGTTAGTTGACATTAGGTATTTAGGAAACTGGCTTTTCTTGTTTATGGTTTTATTAAATGCTGAAATAATCTAGTGTCAGATCATCATGAAGGCAAAACTCAAGGCACTAGGCTTGTCCTCTATTATGTCATCTGTCACACAAGTAGTGTACTCTGGGGAAACCACACGTTTTAGAAGCAGAAGGAGACGAGTTATTCACTCTTGTTTCTCCTGAGTTGCATCATCTAACAAAATAAAAATCAAGTGATACAAACATGTAAGTGTATAACAGTGTTTGCCTTCCCAGCTTAATAAATAGTGATAGTTTCTCATACCTGTCCTGTCCACAGGTACTGTCTTGCTTTGTCTACTAGTCTTTCTTCAGATAGCATGACTACCATCTGGAGTAGTCACTAGTCCCACAATTCTAGCAATTGGTCTGAATACAATGATTATGCTTAGGTATTTATTCTGTTTTCACCTTTTATTCATTTTAATGCCAATTATTTCATGAAGTGCCTGTTAATTGAGTGTTTATTATGTGGCGAGGACATGGGACTTACAATAATTAATGAAACAGTTCTTGCACTCAGTTTTCACAGAGTAATCAGAGGATATATATTCTGGAAAGAACTCAATTATGAAACAGATAATTACATGTCTGTAAAAGAGGCACAAGGAGGGCACGGTGCAGTGTCAAGGCAGATAATATCTGAACAGGGGAGTCTGGTGAGAACTGGAAGCAGTTCTGTGCAGATGTGCTTGCAACAATCTTGGGGGTTGGGAGAACTCTCTAAGGGAAATGATGGAGAGGAACTCAGGCAGAGGGAACATCCTGGAGGAAGACAAAGGTGTAAGACATATTTGGGGCATGGTGGCAGTTGAATTTGGCTGGAATATATGATATGTGAAGGAAAATAATGGGAAATCAGGGTGAAGCATTATTATTGTTAAGCATCTTTAATGACAGGATAATAATTTTGTACTCAGCTTGATTTGCAACAAGGAAACACTGAGAGTTCTTTTGGAGCAGGTGGGTAGGTAATATGACAAGGAAGATACAATAAGTTGTATGAGACGTGTTTACATATGGTTCTACCAGTATCACATAATAATACTTATCTGGGTCTTTGGCTGATGTAGTTGAGAGAGGGTGGCAGTGTTCCAAATTTCAAGTCAAGAGGACAATGAGGAAACAGTGGTGAGAAAGCTCAGGAATCATTTGAAAACAGATTAATACTACACTATGAACAGAAGATACAAATAGGGGAATTTGGGAAAATAATTTTAAAGTATTATAAGGGAATCTTGCTTGTTGATAGCAGTGATGTGGTTTCTATTTTAAAGGCAATCAGAGTATCTCTATGGCTATCAAACAAATAGCTTAAATGAGTTTACTTTGATTTTTGTTTCTTTGAAGTCAGGTTTCCTAGAAGGTTCTTACATTATTAAAGTTTACCCCCATGGTGGTAAAACATAACACAAATTTACCATTTTAACTGTTCAATACACATATTAAGCAGACAACATCACTGTTTATTTCCATAAATTTTTCATTATCCTAAATGGGAATCAATAGTTCCAATCTCCCTTCCCCCTTTCCTTCCAGCCTCTGGCAAATACAAGTGGATGAAGAAATATAAGTGGATGAACAGATAATAAAATATGGTGTGGTTATGGAATATTAATTAGTCACAAACAAACAAATACTGACATAAACTATAGCATAGTGAAACTTGAAAACAGTATATGTATATAACATTTATAGTTTTTATTTGTTTCAGTGTTAATAAACTTCCAGTTATAACTTCGATGTTTATCTATGCAATGATCACTCACAGTTGAAAGAATTTTCAAAGATCCCAGCAATTGCATTTCATACTAGTTAGAAACTGGAAGAATACGATTGTATTTCTTTACATTTTAAATGTTTAAATATTTTAAATGATGCTTCTGATACCATCAACATTGTAGTCCTTTTTCTTTATTATTTATTAATTTATGGAAGTTACATTGCATTGTCACATTATGTAAGCATCAACTGTTCATTGTTGACAGTCACCATGAGTATATATAATTAAGCATCCCATGATAAATTCAAATCTATCTTTCAGCATACATAGCAGTGTCCCTCCCCTTTTCCCCCCTGATTTAAGTGCCCTCCTTCCAACTTAGTGATTCTTGAATAGGGCTCCGCAAACTGGGAGCTTTTTTTTTTTAATGTATTTTAGACATTTATGACACTATTTTATTTGCATGTAAAAAGTATCTTCTAGAATTTGAAAACCTCTGAGTCTACTACCAAAGATCACTGAAAGCAGGGAAACTTAAAGAATATCTTGCACAACATCCCAGGCTTAAATACTTCAACAAGCCAACCCAGTAATGTGAAGGCAAGACACAAGCTGGCTGGGTGTAAGATGAGAAGGAGCAATGTGGACTGCAGCAGCATGCTTGGAAATGCATGCCTCATCTGAAAAAGGACATCCTCTACCAATTCTGGGTTTTTATTGAGAGCTCACAATTAGTAGATTTTAGCATCACATTAAAGGAAATTCTAAAAGCACTGTGGGAAAAACACACAAATCTGCAGAGTTAATTAATGATATCTATGGAAGACATATGAATTTCAATGCCACCCTTCATATTCCCATGATTTCCAGTATATCCCTGAACTTGTCTGAGTTCCCTCATCTACAAGATTAGTCAACACAGTATTGGCAGAGTAAAAAGCAATAGATTTATAACTTTATCAGTTGATTGTTAATAATGCAATGAATGGCAGAGATTCTAACCAGTTTTGACAAATTTGGAGATCTTGAAGCACCTCCGGGGGCAGTTTGGTGAAATAATCCTGATAGTGATTTAGGGCAACATGTTGAATGTGACATATGAGTCTGAGATGAGTCATTTGAACATCTGTTTAACTGTTGTTAATTTAATTTCTTTCTGCAAATTTTCTCACCTTTAAATAGAAACAATATATAGTTAGTATGTACTTCACAGAGTGTTGTGGGGATAACACAAATATTTGTGAGGCACAATAAGTTCTGGTACATACTAAGCCTAAGCACTGGATAAGAATTTGTTAAACTGTTATAAATTAATATAAAAGACACATGGATCTAATATGAAGTTTTTATTAATACTTTTTATCCATGCAATTCATTTCCATTGATGACTCTTTTTTAATTTGGTATTTTATTATATATATGCATATATATGTGTATATATAGAGAGAAAGAGAGAGAGATTATACACACACACTTAACTGAGATAGCGTTGGTATACAACACTGTATGTTTTAGGAGTACAAGTTCACACCTCTTCAAATGTGTTATCACACCACACCTACACCAAAGAAACAATAACATCCTTCAGAAGTCATTGGTATGCAATCCCCCACCACCACCACCACCAATACCTCTCTCAGGTAATGTCAGTTCTACAGCCTGAATCCAAAGGTGATTCTTTTCGTTGCTTTTTCTTTGTTTCTTTGTATTCTACGTATGAGTGAATCCTTTGATACTTGTCTTTCTCTTTCAGACTTATTTTGGATAGCCTAATCCCCTCCAATTTCATCCTCATGGTAGCAAATGGAAATGGTAAGATTTCAAGTTTGGTGGTGGTGGGTGGTGGTGGTGGTGGTGGTGGTGGTGGTGGTGGGATGTGTGTGTTAGTGGTGTTTTTGATGGCTCCCTTATGATATGTAAGATATGGAAACAATCTGCGATGAATAATTGGGTAAAGATGTTGTATATTCAGTTGGTATTTTAAATACAGTTTTAGAATTTGCTAGCCCAAGTTGTCTGTGTTGTGATTCGAGATGGAGCTGTGATCAACACTGACATTATTCAGCTTATCTGGTGACCTTTGAGAATGTCAGACTTTCTCAGGAAGCAAAATGTTTTGCATTTTACCTTCAGCTTATGATTATTTCACGGCCAGTCTTTCTCATTATTTTAATGATTTTGTAGTTGCAGCCTTAAGTGATAACATTTCTAGGAGATAAACACACTTTTAAAGAAATCTTTGAGAGTTCTGTGACACAAGAAACGGTAAGAAAGGAAACACTGGGTTGAAATATATGGCTCGGGAAGTAATTTTTTCTGTTCCCCAGAAAGTAAAATGAAGTGATAGGATTCTGTGTGTGCCATGTGAGTGTCTCCTCAGTTTCTTAAAAATTAAATATTATTGGTATCTCTAATATATGCCCAGGCAGCAGTAGAACTGGTCCAGTTAAACTAGGATAGTTCCCCTTAGTTGTCCCCTTTTTGACTCAGCCTGTGTCCCATTTTAGGCCCCAGAACACCTCGGTGGGATCTTCTGGGGCTCCTCCAAACTCTTCTAAAGTGAGGGTCTTGTGATTAGTGAATAGTCTGTGATTCTA
Source organism: Uropsilus gracilis (assembly GCA_004024945.1). Classification (NCBI taxonomy): domain Eukaryota; kingdom Metazoa; phylum Chordata; class Mammalia; order Eulipotyphla; family Talpidae; genus Uropsilus; species Uropsilus gracilis. The sequence goes on along the minus strand of PVHY01000270.1, from coordinate 256,374 downwards.
AAAACACAAACATGTTTTTGTTCAAATCTTTCTTTTTGCATAATAACACAGTTGGGGACTTTGCTTTTTAACTAGACCCCTAGGAATATGAAAATTTCTCTTATATTCCAAACAGTCATTCCTTGATATCTCCGTTTCCTAAGTTCTCTGCTTTTCTCAAAATGGTATATGTGCTGCTGAAGCTAACACTCTACTTTTCTCAAAATGGGACATGATTGATTCAAAACACTATTCTGAAAACTTAGGGCCATAGCTTTTGGTTCTGTTTCTACTTTTTGAGTCAGTGGCATATTTCATTCTTTTTACCTCTCTTCAAAAATGGGATAATCTGAAAGAAACGATATAAGCTTTCATTTAAAAAAAGGTATCTGAATTTCACAAAGTATGCTGGCATCACAGCACTCCATGAATATTTAATCATCAGCAAGAAGACAGGAGGTTGGAGAAAAAAATCAGGTTGTGATATTTGGGAACAGCAGGTGTGGGAAGGAGGGTGTTGACACCCTCTGAGAACGGATATGGCACACTGTGTGGCAGGTTCCCTCTGTAGTCCCCATATCACCTGGGGTCCCACACGTGCTTTAAAGAAACTCGAAGTCAGAGAATGCAGACTGTGTTCCCCAGTGGACTCAGGTAAGAGCATGTGAGGGAACAAGTGCCTACTCCTGTGTTAGCTCCACTGTAACCCTTCAGCCAGCAACCCCTTCTGCACTGTTCAGAAGTCATACCTACTGTTCCCAGCTTCAGATAACATGTGTAAGCAAATGTGCATTTATGTAGTTTTATATATTTGTCTCACACACACACATAACGTCATTCACACTCATATTGTAGTTACGGATTTTGCACCTTGTTTTTCTTTACCTCAGAGGATGCTAGAACTCTTTGTATCAGCACATAAAGGTCTACACATAGTTTTCATGACTAACATGGGATTTCATTGTGTGATGCACCATTGTTTGCATAATAGCCCCACTAATAGGTATTTTTTAATTTTAATAATTTATGTCTTCATGATGATTTTATTATTTAAATCTAATTAGATTTCTATTTGAGTTTATGAGGCACCAAATATTTGCAAGGAGACGTTGTATGAAAGCAGTGATGAGTGAGCTATCATGTAGCCATTTCCATTTCCTTGTTCCAAAGAGGGGTGCATGGTTAAAGACAATCATGCAGGATAAATGGTGTTTGATCACACACAAGCTTTTCCCATTGATTACGCACTCCCATTGATTATATTTATTTGTAACCCTTCTTAATGAAAATAAATTCTAAGGAGGGGATATGCTTGTCCTCACTGCTCCCACCCGCTCCATCATCATCTCCCTGATGTTTGAACAATAGTGTAACTTCTCTTCACAAACTTCCAGTTTTCACATTTGGGGGCCTTCACATGGTATAGCCAACACAGATCCCAGTTCTTCTGCATACTTTTTTGCTGTTCCTGTTATTAAACAACGTATATAATGTCAATGAGAGTAGAGGTAGCCAGTTGTCAGGATTGGGCATGGAGACATTTGAAACTCAAATTTCACCTATGAGCTCAGAGCTTACTGTCACGAGTAAGGCAGAAATAGAAGGGCTGTGGGCCACCAATGTACACTTGCCTGACTTCTATTTTGTCACCCCCTTCATCCTGCCTCCCACCCAGTGTTCCAGGTGCATAAGCAGTATTACTGCCTCTTTGCAGCAGACACGATTTAGCCAACAGTTCCTGCTCTTGGGTTTTTGTACAGCCTTTTCATATTGGATTTTTTAGATGGCAGGTTGAGAAAGTGTAATACTCTTGATTTCTCAACATTTTTAAGCATTCAGTCATCTGGCAAAACTTCTCAACATGTAGATTCGTGAGCCCATTTCAAAGAATCTAACCCAAGAAATCAATCAGCTGGGAGAAAGCACTTTTGACAAGAGGTTGTCAAACTGGTATTCCCAGGACTGCCTACAAGCCCATTGTCACCTTGGGGTTGTGTTTCCTGGGCATGGCCCTTAGAGATGCCCTGTAATGAAGATCTGACTTGATACTGAGCATGTGAAGTCCAAACTGGGCTTTGGTTCTGACAGCCAGAGAGCTACCAATGTGCAAAAGCCTCACATTGCAGAATGTGACTAGGTCAGGAACTAAGACAAAAGGAACACTCCCTCACCTTGTGATCTGGTTAACACTTTAGGCTGTTTGCTTTAATCTGGTCACAGTTCACAAGAACTCATCAATTATAGCAGAATCACGAGCTTGGTCCTTGACAGGTAATTTAGAGTCAAATAAAGAATAGACTTCATGGCCTTGAGTTCAAAGACCCTCAGTAATTTGGTCTTGACCTTATTACAGAATTCAAGTGGCCTGACGGGAGTGGGGATCAGTCTACACGGAACACTTGGAAATGGCACCTTCATGCACAGGACCCCTTCTGGGATACTAGGTTCCTGTCTGAGTGCTCCTGTTACCTCAAACTAGAATTCTTCTCTATTTAGATCAGAAGACTCTACAGTGACTTCCTGTCTGAATCACCTCTTAGGGTCATGACTCCACTCTTTGACTTGAATTATTTTGCTGCTCTTGTTGTTTTGCCACACAAACATAGGTTCTAGAATATAATATCACCCTGAAAATATGTCTTTGAACCCTAGTACTGATATAGAGGTGATCATCATTTGAACTTACAATGTCAACCCGGGAAGAAACCTCTCTCTGAGCACATCAAAATTCTTCATGTTGTTGACCAAGAGCTAAAAATTAGAGGGGAAATCTTTCCCTGGTGTGTGGTGTAGTTGCCCAAATGAACCCAGGAAGTGAGAGAACAAGACTTTCCTACCCACATGTATGTGTGGGCCTCTCATCTCAATGAGAGTTCTTCATACTGTCTTTGGAAACACAATCTTTCAATATCAATCTTGCATCATTGATCTCTTGCTTGTTCTTTATTTTTTAATTTTTTATTAATTAATTATTTTTTATTCTTTATATCACAACCTCAGTAAATGGTTTTTGGAATACCTCCTGCTCCCTCCTCCCTCTGGGGCCCCCTCCATTCACCCAAACCCCATTCTTTGTTGTTTATTAGTCTGTGTTAAGTTCCTTAGTCCCTTTCTGTCCTGTGTCAGTGTTCTTTAATTGGGTGAGAGGGACTGTGTTGTTGAAACCAGGCAAACCTTGCTGGTAGATTTTCAGTCTTAAGATTGCATTGGGCGGCCAGTCTATATTTATTTACATGTTTAAATTTTGTCAAGGTTCTCCCCCTTTTAATTTCTTCCCTGATGAGACATGTGTAATGACTCAGTCTAGATGAAGAAATGTGGGTAGGAGAAAAGAGCCAATGAGAATCAGTTCATCTTACTGTACCTGTGAAATAACAGGGTCATCTTCAATTTGATATGGTTGATCCCTGCATTCTGTATGACAGAGGAGTAAGCTCTTCCCTGTGAATTGTAAATATAAATAAAAAAGAGAGATGCCCAAGAATGAAAGCCAGCAGCAAGGTGGTAAAGGGGTTTCCATGTGAACCTGGGTTTGTCCATTCACTAACCTGCAGTGGATTATTCCACTGATGGGGGAAGGTGACGTGTGATGCTGTCTGAGATCTGCTCTCAGAGGCTGCCCAGCCTCGGTGTAGGGAGTGACTATGTGTGGCTAGTCCAAAGCAACCCACATTTCCTCCAGAGCTGAATGAGCAGGGTGGAGCCCGATATGCTTAGCTGGATGGTGAGTCATGCCCAGTGTAAATCAGGCTCCTTATTCCACCCAAGATGGGAAAGACTGATAAGACTGGAACAAGTTTCATGTTTTCCACCTTGTCCTTTCTCTGACTCTCTTTGTAAGGAAAGACATTCCATGGCATGGTCCTGTCATGGTGAGGGGGCTCTTTATTCTGCCCTTTGTGTTTGACCAAATGGCACCATTGTTTCCTCTTAATGCCTTTTAGTTCTGGTTTGCTTCAGAGAAGAGGACTTATAAAATAGGGGCATCAACTCTCTGTCCAACTTGCTTGTGCAAAATAAAAATACAGGCACCTTTGTTCAAAACTTAGAAATAATTTCAAGATGGTAATAACCACACCAACTAAGGACAGGACCTATGTGCAGTTCTGCAGGTTGCACAACCAGGAAGTCACCTGGGTGGGTCTGAATCTGTAAGGGGCTATAGATCAGGATGGCGAGTGAGATGGGACTTCTCTGGGTCCATAGACACCAGGCTGCTATTTCAAATCAACGCCCAAAACAAGGAGAACTGTTCCCCGCCCCCCCAACTGCTGTTGAAATGTGGGTAATTTCACAAATGTTATTGCAACTTGGTGCCCAAACAGATTCAAGCCATTGCATTTGGATTCAGTGGCAGTCAAGAGCAGACCTAATTTTGTGAAGGAGAAGCTGGTCAAGATAGGAAAGGTCATATCACCTGTAAATGGTGCTTGGGGGCTGACCCTCAAACCTTCTAACTTTCGTATCTTTTCTAGATCTTGATGACCTTAACAACAATGCAATTGCTCTCTCTCTTTGTGAGTTAAATTGGAACTTGGAAAGAAGTGTGAGAGGCAGGAAGGGAAATGAGATAAATGATAATTGACTGGAGAAAACAAAACAGTTTAGAAAGTCAAAGCAGTTTGTCTGAGTCCTATCTGATACACAACATACAGCAGAGCAGACAAATGTCTGTGCAGCAAAACAAAACTGCAAGAAGAAGATATTTCCAAATAAAATACACATATTTCCATCCAGCCTTGAGCTCATCTGATAAGGGACAGATTGTCCAGAGTAAATAGAGAGAGGAAAAAAGATGCTATGGGCTGAATTTAGTCCCCTGTCAAATCACAAGGGAATTTATTCCTTCTTTTTCTCCTGCTTGTCATCTCTACAGCTGCAGGGCCTCATAGGGTTATGGAGGGAATGAGAATAGTTAATCTATCCATGTATTTGTTCATCTGTCCATCTATGAAGCATTTGTCAGAGCATCAACTGGCTTTGCACTGAACTATGTACTAAAGGAAAGTTATGAAATGACCCTTACTTTTAAAGAGAGTGGGCAGAGAGGCATCAGTGGAAAATCCAACCACAATAGAGTAATTCTAGTGATGCATGCTGTGTGCTATTGGAACTCAAGAGGAGGAACCAGCGCCACTTAACTGTCTCATTTGATAACCTGCCTGCAGGCTTGTTTGCTTCAACAACTGCTGCTGTATCTATTCATCATCACAGTGCTCTTCTTTCCCAAAAGACTCTGGGGAGGGGCTGTCTGTGGGAACTTGGGATGTACAATTCCTATTACAGTATTGTCTGATGAGGCCTGTCACGTACCAATCCTCTGCACCATCCACTGACTGACCTAGATGGGAGGGGTGGAGGTGGTTCAGATTCAGATTGAGTGAGGATCCATGCTATCTTGTACTTTCTTCTACTGACCTGTTTCCTAGGCATGTACATAAGAGAACAGCTCTGCTAAATCCAAGGAGAGGGCTAGCTGTGTGAACATTAGGGTGTCACTCTGCCCTATCTGAAAAATAGCATAAACCAATGTCTCCACACTCAGATAAGTAGCAGCCTGCATTCTTTCTGTGATAGCAGAATTGAAATAGAGAGGAAATAGAATGAACTCTAAAGTCTGTCATAGAAGAGGGTGAAAGACACAGAGTGAAATGACCTCTATATGCTTATGTAGTAAAATTTTTCTGAGATGCTTAGCTCTTGAGCATGGTTTTCACCAGGATATCTGCTCATGGTTTATGTATGCTATTGTGGGCAATGGTCCACCCAGGATGAAGGCCACATGTTATCATACCCCATCTTAATGGAGCTCAACATTCATGCCAGTGGTTAGTATCTACAAATATCTGGCATCATTTTCTGAATCTCATTTTCTTCTTCAACAAATCTGGAAGGCAGGGGGAGTCTGTACTATAGTTTCCATTTTATGAAAGAGACACTGGCTGGGGAAGACTTAGCTACATGTTGCTGATCCCAGAGAGTGACAGACCAGGGGCCAGAGTCCAGGACTTCAGTATGACATTATTTCTATGACTTTTTCATCTTAGATGTACAGTTCTCTAAGTTCCGGTCATGACTGGTTGTGACCAGGTGTATGGGTACAGTTGTGACAGGAAGGAGGCAGGATCTGGGAGAAGCACTCAGGAGCCTCTGGAAACCTAGCCATAATTAGATAGTGGCCATGCGCACTTGTTAAATCTCAGAGATTATTGCCCTTTAAGATTACATACTTCAAGTAGCAATACTTTGGCTGTTCCTATATTAAGAGACCAGGCTGAGATCCAGCACCTCTGGGCACCTCCCTCCCTTTTGCCCCCATCCTGAGCCATCATGAAGACACTTGGAGCTGAGTGGGAACAGTATTTTGTCTTGCAATTACTTTTAATTGCCCTGTAGTTTTGTGGCTTGTAAGTGGTATGACCTAGATACTAGGTATGTGAAATTCTCTTTTCATCCTGGGGTCTATATAAAGGACTTAAATCAGTTACATCAGGAAACAGTGGCCCAATCCATCTGACAGTCAATGTTTCTATCCAATTTCATCAGCAGCAGTTATTAAAGTGCGGACTCTCCTTAACAGCCCAGATTTAAAACTGCCTCCTCTTCTGTGAAGTCTCTCTGGATTGCTGCCTTTGTGAATCCCTTCTCTGGAGTTCTATCGCTCCCTTTGTGAATCCCTTCTCTAAAGCTCATCACAGTTTGCATATTTCACCTTCCTTTTTCCAGAGGCAGCATCTAATTCATTTTTCTCTTTTTACTTTAAGGACTTATAATGCCCAAGTTAGATGCTCATTTAAATATATGTTGGCTGGAAACTCTTAATATGTTCTGTACACCATGGAGACATTGCAACAGCCTGTAAACTCACTGAGATCTTTTCAAGGTGCCTGAGGTGAAGTGGCAGTGTGAGCCTTATTTCCTGTGGATTCTCTCTAGATCTTACCATTCCTGGAACTGTGCACATAGTGTTTGTGAGGTAAAGACTGTTTTTATGTTTGAAGAGGAAAAATAACAACATGGAATCTCACCAAGCTAGTCCTTCAGGGAACACCCGTTTCTCCAGTCATCAGGTAAATACAATCTGATTTGGCCATAATTTGCTGAATGGAATTCAGTTTTTAGATAAAAAATGAAAATTCAATTACATATATACCAAAATTAATTTCTTTCCGCTCCTTTCTTCCAGCAGTCCACCTTAGACCAGTGACTGAGTCTAGTTCATTTTTCTCTCCTTGTCTCCTCTGTGAAAACTTGAAAGTAGGAAAGACATTAACTATGTCTTAGACACTGTGGACTATGGCCTGTTTGGAAATCAAAGCTACATGGGCATGTGATACTTTCTACTAAGGAACCAAGTAGACAACTCTTACTTGGTATTCAAAATTGATTCATTAAGATTCAATTACATTTCAGTAACATTTTCTAACAATTGTTTCTAATTATTGTCAAATTTTAAGAGAGAATTTTTTTCTCACATATTCCCATTCAAATTCTATCCACACTTAGGAAGGATGTTGCCCCCAACTTACAGATGGTTTAAATGATCAGATCAGAATGATAAAAGTGGTGGCAAAATCAACAAGTGGCAGGTTAGGATTTATCAAATAGATATTAAATGACATTTATTTGGTTTATATTTTTTTAGTATCAGCTAGTCATTGTGGGAAAGATGGGAAAATAGGATGTGGTCATTAACCTCAAGGGCTTACAGTCAAGAGAGAAGGACCTACACTTAAATGGAAAACAATGTCCTGTGGCAGATACTCTAATAGAAACATTGATAAGAGATCCTCACACACGTGTATTTATTCTCATGGAGAGATGCTGCTTTACATGTCCTCTCCACTTCTGACATCAAAGGGACAATGGTGCTCAAAATTACAAATATCCACTGAATGAAGTCATCATAAAATATGCTGCATAATAATTAGGAGTGTAGTCTTCAGAAGTAAGTTTCTTCCTGATGGGGAACATAGAGCGCCCAGGCAGAAAGGACACAGGCCACTCCTGCTACCTGATTGGAGCAATTCAATGAGGAAGTTGACAAGAAAATCCAGACTCTTGAGGGAGAGGATAGAAGAGATGTGTCACTGTAGAACAAGAAATGCTCCACCCACAAAGCCAGATCCCTGTTTCTAGCAGGGTGAGTTCCACCCTGTAAACATTCCCAGTATTTTCATTTGACCCTTTGTGATTGAGTACAGCATTCAGTCCACTTTGTGAGGTGAGATTCAGACAGAACAAGATAATAACGCAAAGTCACCCACCTGATTGACCATTGGAACCAACCTTACCTCCACTGGCCATTTTCTGCCATCTGCCTCTATTGGTCCTGAGAGAAACAGAAGAACTTTGGAAACTTGCCACAGCCTCGTCTGGTAAGACCAAGTGGCCTGTCACCAGTTCTGCAGAGATGGTGTTTGTTTCTCTGAACTGATTGCTTCTATCCTCTCCTACATATCTGATCACCTCCACCACTTACCTGTACTTCCCTCTGGGCCCTGTAGTTTCCAGGACCCTAGGAAAATCCTCCATTCTTTCTTACTGCCCAGGGTTGAGGAGGTTTGTAGGGCAGATTCTCATTCCATAAAATCACTTGATATACTTGTCTATATATTGAGTTTGTTCTTAACTGCCCTGTCAGAGTGATAGGATAGGTATAATTTTCTTCATTCTGTGGTTTAGTTAACTGAGATTTTGTGAATTGAAGTGATTTGTTCAAGTCTGATCAGCTGGCTAAGGTCAAGATTGAATTTGATTCCTCTTTGGTACTTCCTTCACTATATGACCTGCAAGTTACACCTTATCTCAGAAATCAAAAAGAAGTGAAAGGACTTTCTGAATTGTCATATGGCAGCAAAAGATGTTAATTCCCTGCAGATCTGTTGGGAGGGCTATTCTGAAATTATCTGAGAGATTTTATAATGGTATGCAGACACTCAAAATTTTTAGAGGACAAAGGAGAATATGTATGTAAAGGTGCCCTGTAAACAGAGAAGTGACGTGCAAATGAGAGAAGATAACTACAGGCTCTAAAATTTGTTCCTGTTCTCTTTGTGAGTGCCTTTCAAGTGGGACTAAAATGATACTCTCCTAGTGTCAGCAGCAGTGTGATGTTGCACAGATCACAAAAGCCCCAGGGACATATTTTAGCTTTTCTGTCTCACTGTGGAGTGTGGAAAAGCAAATCTCAATAGGGGGAAGACACCCCCAAATCCTTTCAAATTGACTCCCGCAATTTCCTCTCTTATGACAGCTATCATTATATCTCATTGTTCCACAGTTTTAAGAAAATCTCATCTTCAGTGATTATGTAGTTTATTTTTTTTTAAGATGCTAATTTTAGCTATCATTTTTTCCCTTCATGCTCAAAAGGTTGTATCATTCTTAGTTGTGAAAAGAAATATTCCCTCTCTCTTTCTGTGTGTGTGTGTATTTGAATTTGTTATAACAACATTAATGTTCATTCTGGTAGTTCCCACTATGTGGTTGGTTGCAATGATATACCATATATGGCAGACGTCTATATATTCTTAACATCTCTCTGATTGATGAACTTTTGAAGAAATCACTTAATTTCTTTATTTTAGATGGAGAAAGAGAGGTTCAGAGAGATGGCACAATGTATACAAGGACCACACATTTAGTGATTCCTGGGGCTTTAGGTCAGACATGGGTCTTTTTCATTTTCATTGCCCATAAAGTGAATGGGTATGTATCCCTAAGCAGAAACTTGTATCATTTTGGGGATTGTATACTGATATCCTTAAGATTTCTTTCAAGGCATCATTAAGGCAGTTAGTGGGTAATAAAGTGGTGGGAGAACTTTGGGGTATACAGTATATATATATATATATATATATATATATATATATATATATATATATATATATATATATATATATATAATTAACAGGGTACTTCGATCTTTTCTTAGCATCCATGGAAATGTCATCATATCCTGTAGGTTAGGGGGCTTTTCCAGAGAAACTGCTTTCCTTTTCTACTTAGTTCTTGATAAATATTTCTTTTAACCAAATTCCGTGGTGCTATTTAGGTAGAAGATGAAGAGATGGGAAGGTGGTGGTAGTGTCTTCACCTTCTAAAGAGGTGTCACTCAACTCAAAACTTGTAAGAATAGTTAGCCATTTACAAAGAATTTCAGTATCCAATGATAAATTTCAGTGTACAAGTTCATTATTTCAAGGTAGTAGGAATCATAGGTAAATTCAGTAGAAAGATGTGTTTTACTTGCTCTGCACTAGTAAGAAGATCAAATTATTTGCAAAGTGTTGTGTTTGTGCAACAGATACTGATAAAGAAACAGGAAGCAGGGAGTTGTGGAACAGGTTGCTAGTGACAGATCTGCTGAAGAGTAGAGAGATGTTGGCCTTGTTTTACAACTAGAAATATTGTACGCAGCATTAACCAATGGGGTAGGCATGCCAGGGGTAAAAGTGAAAATATAACATTTAGGTTTAGGATTTTAGGCTTTAGGGGGAAGTATCTGCTAACTGGGTATCTGTTTTAATCATCAGATATTTTAATTGAACCATAGTCTTGACCTCTGCTAATGGTTTCAATCTTATTAATGAAACATTTCACTGTAAAAGCTCCTTATCAGTGTTGGAAGGTATGCATCTCTCATTGCCCACCCTTTCCTCCACCCCATCCCACCCCCATCGTCCTCGTTTTCCTGGGCACATCTCTAGATGCATACTCACTGACCGAGGGGTGATGGAGTGTCTTACATTTGCTTAACTCCAAAGGAACCTTGTCCCACTGGTTTATTACATACTTTAGGTTTGGTATCTGTTTGGTTTGTCTTAACTTGCTACAGTACACATAGCAATTCAGTAGATCCACAGCAAAGATTTAAAATCCAACAAGTGTATTATGAAATCTATATAGCTCATTTTTCAGGAAGATCAATAGATAAGCATTCCCACATGGAAAATATCTTGTTTGTGTCTGCTCAGCATGGACTTCAAGTAGATGAAACATGCATTTCCACCCTCTGTGGTCTGTATGGGATATAATTTAGTTTGCCATGTGAGTTTACCAATATTGATCACTTTCAGTTTCTTTTGAGTTCAAATAATTGTCCTTCAAGGGAAGCCTAGCTGTATATAATGATACGCCAAGTCAGTGATCACTGTTATCAGAGAGGAGGTGAAGCTCATTCTTTGTCCTAACTTCTCATTATTTAAAAGGTAAGAGAAGACAAATGGCTTCAGTAGAATTGCCATTGGTCCTGATATGTATCCAGTATATTAAACCAAATACCACGTTTCAGTGACTTGAAAACTAAAATATTAAACACACTGAAACAAGTCCAGCATAATCACCATGTACTCATAAGAATAAGGAAGGAAAATTGACAAGTACAAGATACCACTTTACTCAATAGATCATAGCATAAAATACGAAATGCATAAAAATAAGAAAAGAAATCAAGATATATAGTAACATTTGGATGGCAACACAATATCCTCCATTTTCAAAAATCAGAACTGATTGCTAAGAACCTGGAAATTGATCCAGTGATATGTTTTTTTATAGTCTTTTAACTAATTAGCAATTACCCTTGAACATTTGAAGTATATGTTACCCTAAAATCAGGAATTTGTGGCTGAAAGACAGTCATTATTCCCCAAAGTGGTTTACCATCTAGAATTCCAAGAAAACGGCAATACAGAACAAAACATGAAAAGTCTTATAAGTAGAAGAAAGTATAAGCTGTTGGTTTCTCTGAGGGATGGACTTATGAGAAATAATTTGGTGGTTGTCAGGGATGGTTGTAAAGAAAATGGCATTTGCCTCAGGCTTGGGTAGAGAGATATGAGTTCTTGACAATAAGAGTTTAAGCAAATTCATAAATCACGACTGTCTGAAGTGCACTTAAAGGACAGAGAGCTTTTGTTTGGCATAAGATTAGATCGGGGGACGGATGGAGAAACGGGGCTAAAATTTTGGGTCTGCACCACATCCTGGGTGCTGAGTGGTAGGTTTGGGACTTCAGATCAGGTCCAACATGATGAATCTGAGAAACAATGTAGATCTGAACCAGACATTTAGTCTGTGTTCATCGCTATTCGTCTATAATTTGACAGTGACAACACATTTCTCTGATTTATGGTTTTCAGAAGACTTCACAGGGAAAAAGAAAACAGAATTGAGCACCTTTAAACTCAATGAACAATATTATTCTTAACTCAGTGGATAACATCACATGCTTAGTGAGGGAAACAAGATAGTAATATGCAGAGAAACTAGAAAGATGGATAAAATAGTTAAAAATACATTGAGTAACTCATACAGAACAGTTTAGTAAAAAATACGTTTAAGAGGCCGGGCATGGTGGCTCGTGCTTGTAAGCTTTAGCCTATGAAGTGGCCGGGATAGGAATCGCGGTTCGAGACCCGCCTGGGGCCCGTAGCGAGACCTAGTTCCAAAAAAACAGCTGGGCGTGGTGGTGTGCGCCTGTAATCCCAGCTACCTGGGAAGCTGAAGCTGGGAATTGCTTGAGTCTGTGGTACCCCAGGCAACGAGAGCCTGCGGTTCCACGGGGAAAAATAGCAAGACCTAGTCTAAAACAAAAAACAAACAAACAAAAAAAAAATTTAAGGCCTGGCATGGTGGCTCGTGCCTGTAAGCTTCAGCCTATGAAGCAGCCGGGGCCAGGAATTGCGGTTCGAGTCCTGCCTGGGGCAATACAGTGAGACCTAGTCCCAAAAATAGCTGGGCATGTTGGTGCACGCCTGCAATCCCAGCTACCTGGGAAGCTGAGGCTGGGGATCGCTTGAGTCCGTGGTACCCGGAGCAACGTGAGTTCCATGGGCAAAAATAGCGTGACATAATCTCAAAAAAAAGAAAAAAAAAATATATATATATATATATACGTTTAAGATTTCTTCTCATATTTTAAAGAAATTTTATTCTTCTGAGTTATCTGAAAGTTAGAAAAGTGATATTGCTCAAGTCCTTAATTTGTGGGATGTGCAAAATTATTCTTAGATGATAACCTTGTCCTTTGGTCTGGGAAATAGTTATTTCCTCAAGAATAAGTATAGCAGTTTCTTGTATATCTTGGCTTTGGACTCGTCCATAATAAATAGTGCTCAATAATGTCACAAGTATGTGAATTCTCTCAGTACTGAGTTACAGCAATCCTGATGAGTTAAAGGGAGGGAGTATTCTGGTCTTGTGAAGGGTTCCACCAGTCCCCTGGACAGTGTTTACACTTACAGCCTGAAGTGTTTGTATAATTAACCAGACCCTGCATGTTTCCATGCATATGGTTGGATGTGAGATTGATTCAGAATTATACCTATCTCTTAAAGGTTTGTACTTCAAAGGAAGTAAGTAGATACGAAGGCCATGGAGCACAGAGTAAAGTGAGTTATTTGAACAAGATCCATTTATTTAAAACTGTTTATTGAACACATGTTCAATGCAAATATCAAGTCTTTAAAAATAAAATTAGAATTGTGATAGTAAAGAAGGGTGGAATAGAGCTTAGGCCTGTTAGGCCTAAGTGCCCTGTTAGGCTAATGGTCTTTTACCTTCACTCTGGATAAAAGGGGAGATTTTTGTATAGTCCGAATTAGGGAATGCAAGGTTTGACTTACACTTGCCAAGGGGCTTCTTCTTTCTTTGTGTTGAAAATAGTGGAGGGTGATAAGGAGAGGAAAGACCGCAAAAAGGAATTATACCTATAATCCAGATATGTGATATGGAAACTTGGTCAAGCATTGGTGGAGGCAGGGAATGACGAGTGTGGATCTTGTGGTTGATAGATTTGAATGAGGGATAATGAGATTGGAAGGAACCTTGGAGGAGTCCAAGAATTTTGTTGAGCAGCTGGGAGAAAGGAGTTGTCTTTATCTGTGATGAAGAAGACATGGAAAGAAATAAATATTTGAGGAATGCTGAAAGCTTTCATTTTGGACAACTTAAATGGGAGAGGTAAAATAGTGAGTTAATGTAAAAATCTGGGATTCTGTGAGGAAATGTGAGCTGAAGAAAGAGTGGGAGTCATCAATATATGCATGATATTTATGCAATGAAATTAAATATGATCCAAAGAATTTGGATATTCAGAAAAGAGAAGTTTAAGAGCTGACTTTGGGGTCCTGTAAGGTTTTTAGGGAAAGGAGGAGAATCCAATCCATAGTATATCTGCACTTGCAGAGTATTTCATTTGTGAAATTATTTAGAATTCTTAGTGCATGATGGCAATGAAAGCATCTTTCATTTACATTTTCTATAGATAGTGCCCCAGAGCTCTGACTCCTACTGTTTTCTCTTCACTTTTGACTCCATGGGAACCATGAAAGGAAATGGAAGAGGAGCAGCAGGAGGAGTGGTGGCAGACACCTTTGTGTGGGATCCAAGTGAAGAAACCTTCTGAGAAAGAGACCACTTGGTCAGGGGGCGCAGACAAAGCTGAGGGGAGAGATGGTAGCTGAAAGCTGAGTACTTATGTGGTGTGTCCAGGGTGTGTTCATGAGGAAAAGGAAGACAAGGAACTGGAGGTGGTGAATAAACCATCCTTTGAAGAATAGATATGACGTTCAAGAAACTTACCATAGAGGGAATCTGAGAAAATGGACATTAGACTGAAGGGAAAGAGAAAGACTTTTTCCTAAGAGGGGAGAAAGATGACAGAAATGTACTTTTTGTAGACATTGTAACTTGGTACACATAAAGTATTTTATTTTATCCCTCTATAACTCTGGAAAGTAGAATAAGGGTGTATTTTATATTTTTTTCACAGAAAGAAAATAATTTCCAGAAGACTCAGTGGGCTAAAGTCATCTGCCACAAATTACATAGCAAATTCATAGCAGATGGGGGTTTAAACCTGGCTTCTCATAGTTTAATCTCATGCTAACAGAATGATTTCAGAGACCATTCATAGCTTCTGAACATTCTACAAAGTTCTATACACGTTCTCTTCATTGCTTCACACCTCTATATACCTCTATACACCTTCTCTTCATTGCTATTTAAGGACCTTTGTTAAAATCCTTAACTGGGAACTCAAACTCCCAGCAATGTTTCCTGAACTGCATGCATATATTTTATTATCAAATCTGGGGTATAAGACGTAGCAGACTGTGGCTGCTGGAAGTGACTATGACTCTATGTTTGCATCATTGAAAATGTGTCACATTAAGATCTTTCCAAGTGTGGTCACACAGGGTTTCAGGGTGACCCATCTGTTTTACTATTGTATGGAATTGAGGTTTCTTGTACCTGCAATCCTGAACTGATTCTTACACCTATCTCTTCCTTTAGTGGTAAATGTGGGTCTACTTATTTATCTATATAAATACTATACTCTGCTGATTTCTGGAGGATCATGCAACAAAAATTCTTTTTATATGAGGTTCTAACCATACATGTCTTCATCTTCTACCCTACCTTTAGACTTTGCTATTCTCTAAGCTGGGATACATTGAAGTGCAGATTGTTTGACCCAACCCTGGACAATACATGTCCAGAATAAAAAGCTTTGCAGACTATTTCTCACTCCCCCGGTTGACTGCCCTCTCCTATCAATAACTGCACCAAAAGTAACTGCTAGAGTAAAATACAACCCTTTTGTTTTTCAGCAGCAAGTCATACTGGAGTCATGATATATATCCAGTGTTTTCCCTGTGGAAGAGCTACTAGATTCATGTGTTAGGAAAGCCCAATGTGATTTTGCAGCATCCCTAAAATGTTCCTCTTTCTCCTTTGTAAAGATTTGTATCTATGACCTATCCAACCATCTTGAAATTATAAACTTGCAGATCTGATTGCCTGATCAACTTGCAGCAATTTTCTCCTCAAAGGCAAATCACTGATTACTACCTCAACCTTTCTCCTTTCCCAAGCACAGTGCTTGGCACAGGGTATTCCCCACCCCCCATCCTATTCTTGTGTTTATAAATTAAATGAAGTACTGTTTCTACAATTTAGAGTGGTCTATGGGAGGTTAATCTAAGTAATATAGGAAAAAAGTTGCTTAAACATGTTCCAGATATTCTCATATGCAGAATTAATCAATTAGAGTAGTAAAACTTACAGAATTGGAAGCTCACTGGTGTGGTTTGTTTTGATCTATTGTCATCAATACATAAGCCCATGTAATTGTCAATTTTGAAATCTTTACATGGTCATTACTCATTAGTATTAGTATTATCATAATTGTTGGCATCACCAATATTTATGTAACTGCTAATATATTTTATAAGTGAAGATCTTCAATCTCAAAACTAAGAAAAATAGTTCATATATGTGTGTAAATAAATCATATATATGAGATATAAATTTTTCAAATCATTAATTACAATCATTTTTAAAAATTTCATAAAATCCTCCTCTGATCTTTAGGTAAAACTTAGTGCAATCTAATGATTTTAAATTGGCACAACTTTTCTGGGAGGGGAAATTTTGCTACATACACCAAGAACATTCAGTCTCCAAATTCTTTGATCCAGCAATGCCACTTTCAAAAACTCGTGATGAAGAGAAAAATCAAGGATCATGAGAAGGTTTACCCACAATGATCATCAGGGAATAGTTACTAAAAAGCTGAGTGAAAAGAAAGCACATGGCTAACTAACAGCAGGCCATGAGTTAAGTGAATAGAAATGGCTGTGTAAGGGAGCCCTATGGACTCACTAATATGTGGTTGTGGACAATTACCAAGCAGTATAGCGCAGTGTTTAAAAACAAGACCTTGGAATCTGAGGGAACTCAATCAATTTAGAATTGTTTTCACTAACTGTTTGAGTCTGGGCAATTTCTTAATTTTTCTGAGTTTTGGGGCTCTAATCTTTAAGATGAAGGTGATCATAATCTAAACCATAAAACTTTGAATACTTTGGAACAGGCTAACACAGTTAAAGTCAGAGAGTCAGCACACAGCTAGTGCTCACCAGACATCGCTACTATTGTTAGTGTCAGTATCTTCATTAGCGTGGTAAAGCCAACAACATAATAAGCAAAACTGAATGGGTCCACTTGATCTCAGCCAAAAGACTGAGAAGCGATAACTGAACGGGTCCAAATAATCATGAACCATTATTCTGAAAAATAAACCTCTAGTAGTGCAGCAGTTCTTGGCATGCATTGTCATTGCTGTCCTCACTGCCACTTCATCAACATCTCTCCACACCATTGCCCTCAAGGTCATACATCCAGGGGGTGATGATGCTAGGCTGCTGCCCTCAGGGCCCTCCTGATCTGCGACTCTTGGCATTGAGCAATAAATAGCTCTAATGAGTGCAGCATATACACTCATTAGTATCTGTTCTGTTCAGGCCACTTGACATTGGAGTTTGGGTGGGATACAATGCCACCCAGATGATGGTTTCTGACCAAAAGGATCTTATGCCCTTGGAGAGCAGCACATTTATCTATGGTGAATGTAGTGCTTCTCTTGTTGAAGAGGTGCCTCTGTCTTGAGTGGGTTTCTGTGATAATGGGAAGCCCTCTTAGAAAGGTCAGGCAGACGTGGACACAATATTCCCATTAGGGAGATTTTAAAAACAAGTGTATTTCCATGTCCCACAGGTGTCCCTACCTTTGACGAGGATGGAGCCCTTCCAAGCTCTGTTAGTCATCATTAACATGCTGAGCTTTCTCATATGATTATTATTTTATTTGCCAGCTTCTTGGTCAGATATATGTCTACATTCTTAGATTTCAGTAAATTTCTTTTGTATCCATAACCCTGAAAAGACTTATAGTTATTTGGTACACTTCCTTGAAACATTATTTTTACCTTTCTCACCTTCAATCATAAATTTAATTGCATCCAATGCAAATAGCAATTATAAAATTTAAAAAGAATACAAGTTTTTCCATAAGTCAGTCATGTAGAGATAATCATTGATAACATTTTTTTGCTTTCAGTGCACAAAGGGGTGATTTTTCTAAATGAAATATTTCACAATCTGAACTTTTGCTTCACAGCAAATACAGTGTAATAATGTATCTTTGGCAAATAACTATCTTTGGCATGAGTATTTTCTTAACTGGGTATTTTCTCTTTTCATAGAAGAATGGGATATTCTGTAACTTCTAACTCTGTTGGCTTAATGCTGGAGGAAAGAAGTCCTCTACCTTTGTTTACACCAATATTTTCAAAGCTAACCTTTTGTCATTAATACTCACTTATATGAGTACTCTATATCATTTATGAGATTTTCTCCAGAAATAAACTACTTTTAGCACTTCAATTAAGTACTATTTTTTTACTATACGATTAATTTATACTATTTTTTGTTTTAATATTTAGATACCCTTTAAGTTTGAAAACAAAACCATAGAGTATGTATAACTTAGAACCCTGATTTTTTCTAACAGCTTTCTGTACTTGTTATGTTAATCACTTTAAAAATATAATTTCTACAGCATGTATTATATTTTACTAGGGGTGTGTACAAATAATGTGATACAATAATTTTCTTTAATATTCAATCTCTTTAATTTCTCCTAATTTAGTTTAAGGTTAATGCTTTCATCATCATTCCCATTACTTGACTCTAGACAAGAATCTAGTTTTGATTCACTTTTGAATTATAGTTATATATTCAATCGACAAAGATAAAATCTTTTGTTGCAGGTAAAAGGACCTTCAAGTGTAAGCTAAGACTAGGCTCTTTCAGAGACTGGAGAAGAAGATGCAATCTATAATGCCGTGGTTGGTGGAGGTGGGAGGGAGATGTTCATGTGGATAGACTAGGTCTTCTAGATGAGGCTCTAGAAAGGGCAGTGATCTCCATAGGGCCACTCTCATCAGTCAACCTGAATAGCTAATGAAACCAGTCAGGATGTTCCTACCACTCAGTATTTCTTACTTGTTCCATTAAAACAAAAGCAAACTAGCAATTTGTTATCTGTAACACTCTTAAAGATGTAAGGTTACATAAATATAACCAAGGTTATAGTAAAAGAAAGGTGGTAAAGATTATTATATTCCAATCTGGTTTCTTTTGCTGTCTGATCTTTGTAAATAACTTTTAGTTCTCCACTTTGATTTAAAATGGGAACTTGACACATTGTGGAATCTTAGACTAGCAGAACTGGGAGAAAACTGGGAGGAAAAATAATCCAAAAATTTCCTAAAATAAGAGTGAGGAGAAATGCCAACCTGGATTTCCTGACTTCTACCTCTCCAAGGTTCTCATGAACACCACTAGTTATAATAAATTCTTTATCCAAATTTTCAAGTTTCTCTGACATAGATTAGTAGATTTTTAGGTTCTTCAAAACTCCCCTTCTCCCAAACCCACAGATTTAAAACTACTCTGTTTTACTAGGTATTTCACTAGGTATAGGAGGAGTTAATAAATTAACTCCTCTGTTTATTATGCAATTCTACAGGGTAAATATTACATGCACTTCACATTTGAAAAAACTGAAGTTAAGGATTTTTAAATTGCTGCCTAATCTCAGGCACTGGTAAGAACCTGGATCGAAGCCCAAGTCTTTCATTACTATGTCAGACTATTTCCTGATATAGGAATTGATTACATGAAATGATTCAATTCATGTCTTTCCTGCTTTTGCCCATTATCTTGTGGAAGTTTTGACTTAATTAATTATCTAAACATTCATGACTAAGTTATAGGTTAGTGATCTTGATACATCACATGCAAAGTTGTGTTTAAATCTAAAGTAAAGCTATTTCTTAAGCTCTGACAGAGGAATCTGAATTGTGTGGTTTAGCAACGCCTACTGATTGGCTTAGCTCCCAAGCAGGATTGAAACTTAACAACTGAAAACAAACAAGAATCAAAGTTTTGTAAAATTCAGAAGAAAAAAGCTAAAAAGAAAGAAAAAGAAAAACATCTCAGTCAACACCACATATAACTTATACCATGGCAACCAAGATAGATGTATTTCAGTGAGACACTCTGGTATCTGAAAGTTCATTGGAGAGTTAGCAGGTATGAAGCAAGTCTAGGACTATCTTTGGCATGAGTATTTTCTTAACTGGGTATTTTCTCTTTTCATAGAAGAATGGGATATTCTGTAACTTCTATCTTTGTTGGCTTAATGCTGGAGGAAAGAAGTCCTCTACCTTTGTTTACACCAATATTTTCAAAGCTAACCTCTGTCAAAACCAGGTTGGTGTGGGATAACTCCACTCAAAAGATTCCCTTCACTACCCTCCCCCAGGCCACTGTTTAAAATAAGGTCATTGTCATCTTTTCCTTCTCCAACTCCACTTGTTACATCTTTGATAGGAACACTAGAAGTTCTGTCAAATTACTCTGACCAACCATCTGTAACAAAGGACTATATTTTATTAGCAGTATATTAGACCCATCCTTCTAAGATACATATTTCTCCCTCCTTTTCCCTACTTAATTTATAAATCAAGCTTAAAACTTCTTGACCTATATAGAAGCTTCATAACTTTTTACAAAACAGCTTGCCCAAGAGATATTATCTCTCTCCATTTCTCAAAGCTTTTTTTTTTTTTTTATTTCCTGACTGTAGTTTTGCATATCAGTGGGCAGATAGAGGTCATTGCTCAATAACCCAAATATCCATGTACAGGAAATAGTATCTACTTGGGTATAAATTTTAATTTTCTGACTTTAAGTTTTACACAATTTTGGAAAACCAGATTTTGATGTTTTCTGTATGAGGCAGAGTTATTTTTTTTTTCTTGATGGTGGGTATTGGAGAATGGGAAATCTGTGATGAAAATGTGAGTGTTTAAAAAACACCTTTTAACTTTTCAAATGTCTTGACTAGAAATAACACTTATTCTCATTTTATTCTCATTATAATACATTCATTACAGAAAATTAGAAAATATAATTAAGCACAAAAATATAATCTCAGTATCTAGAGAAAACAATGGTGACATTTTGGTGAATATTCTTGTAAATTTTATTTTATATATGTATCTGTATTTAATTTTTATAAAAATTAAAATCATGTTATTCCTTACATTATAATAATTTACTTTTTAATATGCCATGGATGTGTTTCTTTTTCTTTTTACTTGTACATTAAAAAATTCTATCTAAACTACATTTAGAAAGCTTGACTATTATGAAAATACAAATATAGCAATACTTTCATTTTAAAAAGGAAATGTAGTTGGATTTGCCTCTGGATGGTATAATAGTTAGAGATAACCCTTATTTAAAATGATCTTTCTCCCTATTTCATATATTGAAATACACTAACACAGCTTTGAATGACAGACTGATTAATCCCATTTTCTGTATTATCTAACCTAATTTACAGTTAGATAAAGTATTCAAAAGCCAGAGTAACTATCTTAGAGTTGTCTATACCAGATGTGTCGACCTCACATAGACATAGATATAAACATATATTATACAAACATATATATATATATATATATATGTTTCTCTTAAACTGAAGATTCTATATTCAGTCTCTCCTAATAGGAGAATGAAATCAGCTACTCTCTGTAGCATTTTCTAGTAAGTTTATGCTCTGAATGTTGGCATAAGAATTATAGTTTTACAGCCAAATGATAATGGTATTTGGAGCCTGGCATTGCCTATTTTAGTTGGGATACAAGAGAAGATGCAATGAATAATATTAACTAGGAATAGTACTGGTTATTATAGATTGGCCCAGCTAATTAAGATGGGAAGATAGAACTTTCCTCATAGTTCGCAATATATTTTGGAGACATTCAACCATTTCAGTGATCTCTTCATATACCATGTAGTTTCACAGTTGAAGTTCTTAGAGGCAGAGATACTGCCAAACAGTCATTCTCTGCATCAATACGCCAACCCACTGCTGGTGACACTTATTCTCAAAAGAGAAACTCTATTGATTGGCCAAATATCTTCATTCACTTGAATTTCTCCGCTGAAAAAAAAAATAGACACATTATATAAACCACAGAAGTTAATTCACTGTTTTTATATTCTGAAGGGATCCTCTAGCCATCCAATCCAACTTTACATAGGAAGGGAATGCACAGGTGCTTTGGGCACAAGTCATTTCTAGCTAGTCCTCTGAATAAGGTAGAACACTTCTTTTTGGGAAGTGCTGGTACAATCATGGTCTAAACACTTGCATTTTCTCACTGTCACCCCCTTCATCTTGCCAGTAGTTTTTACTTCATTGAGGTAGGAATCAGCCTTTTCCAAAAGTTCTAAGCAGCCCTATTTTCCCATTGGCATATTTTAGGGACTTCCAACAGCCCTTGCTCAGATTTTATTGTATTTGTTCCTTCTCCTTCAATGATAATGACTTTTCAAAAGATGTAAGATCAAAACAATCATAACTTACAAAGCACAAACATTTCATTTGATCTTCACAAAAATCATGTGGAAAAGACAGGGCAGGTATCAACACGCATGTTTTCACACCTAAAGAAATTGAAAGTCATTACTGCAACATGTATGCACAAAACTTAGTAGATGAGGGATAACATTACTGACCACAACTACTGCCATGGAAATGGTCTGATCATGACTCCAATTGTAGAGCAAACATCAGACTCACTAATCTGTGTAGGTTCTTTATTGGTTCTAGCAGTTATACAGACACATCAGGCAGGGAAAGACCAGAACCTTGGGGATGGAGGGTGGTGGAGGCAGGGGTGGCAGCTAAGAGGATGGCTGGGTTAGGCTCCCAGGAATATTCATTTGCTGAGACTCTCTTTCTGGAATTCTGTCATGCTCCTCTCTCATGCTCTCTGATGTGCTCCCCCTTCCAAGTTGAGGCCATCCTTTTATTTTCACCTCCTAGAACCAGGCATGCCTACTCACACATGCATACTTACACATCCACTGGGGATCAGGCAGATTTACTCATGGGGAGAACACAGTACCACAGGTGCTAGTCATAAGTGTTAATGGTGAAAGGGTAAACACCTTGTAAACTCACTTACCCTACACTTAGTAATCATTGTTTTGACTGCTCTTCTCCTGATTCATAATCATACTATGGATTGATATTTGATTAAAATCACAAATTTACAGAAAGTCTGATCAAAAGCAAACATTAATCCCTTGCTCTCTACTTGGCATTCCCTTCTCACCTCTCCCTGCTCCCCACATACGCCAATTGTGAGATACACATTCACAGTCAAGGAAATGTGAATCTCACAGGTAACATTTGAATTTTCTCAGGACACCTACTGTCTCTTCTGGTTGATATTGCTCCTTGCTTTAACAGTAGTTGTAGTTGGTCACAGATAGATATACAATTTTCCTTATCTTCTAATATTCCAGCCTTATCTCGCTTATGGACAAGTATAATTATATTTTCTTATATATACTTATTTTTTTATCATTGTTTTCTTACAAAAATACAAAAAGAGGATGGTCTTTTGCTACAGATGTTATTGCTTATCATCCATGTTTCTTATCTAAATATGTATAAAAAGCTGAGAAATATTTTTCCTTTACACTTTTTTTTAGCATCCAGTACTGTTTATTTTTATTGAAAACACCATTAGAATGAATTCATCCTTGAGTCATAACTGCTGTCTTTTCCCCATTCTTGTCCTCTGGTGCTCATTATTTATTAAGAGTTGTCTCTTTTATTCTTTCTCTCTTACCTTCGCTCACTCTCTCTGGGTGGAGTTCTGTGACCCAATTAGATTTTCACGGCATCTTGTAGAACAGGCTAATTACAGGTGTTAACTTTCTCACCAAAGTGGAATAGAAATGGGTCAGCATTGCCTTACACTGATATTGCTATATCCAGTTTTTGTGTCTAACTAGTCCAATTTGGTGTCTAGTTTAGCAGTCACCATTTTAGGAACTTAAAATAGCTCTCATTACAATATAGCTGTCCTTGAATTATGTGACCAATAATAGAGAAGTATCTCTGTATTCAAGACCTGGTATTGAAAGGATCTCATAGTTATCATTCACTCTTACGAATAGTTTAAGACAAAAGCAACTATTTTCTTACTCTTTGTGCAGACATGGTCCGTGACATCCTCTGTGATTGAGCAACTGTAAGGTGGAGACCAGGTAGAAGGGTCAGACCTTCTGTACACACCTGGCAGGATAAGTGAGGATGTGGTTCCTTACCTCACGGAACTTATAAGCTTCTCGTAGAGACTCATCACAGACAACTCTAAAGAATAGATTAAAGAAAGGTCATGTTGACTGAGATCATTGGAAAGTGGCTTTTATAAAGTGCTGTTTGTGTTAAAATTGTGAAAACTGATGCACTTGGACTATGGTTTAGGAGAGTTTCTCTTGTCAGATCTAGTTCCATCACACCGAAGAGGAAATATCATCTCCGCTGAATCTCCTTTATATTTTGTCTTTACACTGTGGGTACTCCGTCGAGTAAAGATACTTATTAATGATCTATTTTCCCAACTTATTTATAATAAATGATTTTTTTTTGTGATCTCCACTTAGTGGCAAGAATAACATAGAATCCTTATATCTATTAAGGAGTACATGTGCTAGTAGAGAAAGCAAGCTAACAGGCAGTGATAATATCACAAGGATAAGCATAGTCATCAAGGAGACAGATGTAACTCATTAGATCAGACTGATCAAGAAAGCATAGGCTGCTTTCTAGTTGATACAAGAAGGGCAATGGGAGTTATCAGGGGAAATGAGAATTTTGGGAGATGTGTGAGACTAAAAGTGTTGTAGTCAGCCTGAAGCCAAGAGTGTAAATATGTGATAAGGCAGTGAAAAGAGCAGGGAGGGAAGAGGTGTGATTAGATGTGAACCCCTATAGATATGTTTGTGTTCAGATAGTAAAGGTCTTGCTACCATATTTTATTTGGAATGCAATGAGGGTCAGGGAAAGTTAAGTGACCAATGGCACAATTTGACTTTTATTTTAGGAAGGCTAGTGTTCTGACTTCATGCTATGTAAATCTGAGAGTAAGATTGTGGAGATCATTTAGAAACCTTTAAAAATAATTCTTAAGAGATGAACTAAGGTTGTGGCAGAAGGAGTGCAGCAAAGTACAGAAATTAGTAGTTATTAAAGAAATTATAAACTAGAAGACTGCTCCCCTCTTCTTGTTAATTCTTACCCTGAAGGCATGTTTCTGGCCTGAAAAACTGTGACTGTGATCTCATTCAGCAAGTTTTTATGAAATATAAAAAGATAATAAGTTCATCTGTGGATGAGATGATTTAGCAGTACCTGTGGGTCAACTAATGTGATGTGTCTTGTAGATTGTTTTTTGATAGATGTGGAACTTGGAGAGAATTCTGACTTGGGATAAGATGTGGAATTCATAGATGCACAGTTTCAGTTTCAACAATGAGGCTGCAGATGACTTAAAGAGAGAGTTTAGATGTATTTTGATAAATATCAATTTGTAAGAAATAGGGGGAATCTCCATGAAGGAAGCTATAAGTTATGAACAAGGAAGAGGAAAGAAAACTGGAAACTTCTGCAAGTGATCTCAGAACAGAATGGAATGGGTATTTCACAAAGGATGATGTCAGCAACAACAGTGCCAAAAGTAATCAAGGGAAAAAAGAGTGGGGAAATACCCAGTAAATTCAATCACAAGGCCTTGTTGAGAATATTTTATACATATGCTGGGACTAGAAAACAATTTTCTGTGCATTAAAGTGTAATATTAAATTAAGTAGAGATACCCAAAGTGAACTTACTATTTTTCTTAACCTTCTATTCCATTAGCCCTTTCTCCCTACTCCTCAAATCCTCCTTACCTTTTGCCTCAGAAACCACAAATAGTTTATTAATGTCCACTAGTTTATAATTATTATGCCATATTAGTTCATTCATTTTAATTACCTATTTTTACTCATATATGTGAAATGGCCAAATGTTTGACATTTTCTTTCTCACTTATCTTACTATAGAGAATTTCCTCAAGCTCCTTCCATTTAGCTGTAAATTGTAACATTTCCCTCTTCCTTGTATTAAATAGTATTCCTTTTTTCTCTGTCCAATCCTTTATCAGTTGAACTTATTTTTTATTTTAGATAACTTTTTTAATGAAAAATAAGAAATCTATGCATCCTTTTTGTGCTTTCTAAGGTCAAGAGGAATAATGTTTTGTTAGGAGAAACAACAGTGCCAAAAGTAATCAAGGGAAAAAAGAGTGGGGAAATACCCAGTAAATTCAATTTACTAACAAAATTGAATTTTTTCCTAACAAAACCTAATTATTTGAAGAGAATCATATTGTTCTCCACATTTGGTCTCTTATCTGCTGAATTTTTCCAAATCCCACCATGCTTCCTCCTGTGATATAGTGAGTCATGACCATTCAAGTGATAACCTCTTAAAAAAAAGAGGAAGATCATCTTATAGGTCACAGGACAAAATGACCAGAATGATAATGGAAACTTCACATATACTTTGACATGTGCTGGGTATATTCTAGGAAGCCCTGACAGAGACATGTGTTGTCTTGTGTCTATGGGACAGATCCTCAGAGCCTGGCTTCATGTGGACAATCTGATCTCAGATTCCTGGAGGAAGGATTCCTTGTGAAAATCTGGTTTTTCTTGCTTCCTAAAACTTCTTAGGAATTTGAAATAATAGAAACAGGAGAAATGAGACTATAACCTTGGCACTTCCTCTAACTTTCTCTGTGACCTCAGGAAAATAACTTCCCTTATTGAATTTCTGGTTTCTAGTTTGTAAAATGAGGGTGCTGAATTAGACACTGTGTGGAGTCTGTGAGTACTTTTGGAGTCTATCATGTTAACACAACTGAATATTCACTTTGAAAAAAACAATAACCCTGTCATTACTTTCAAAATATTACTTTACTTAACTGATGGATTCCTGTTTATTTTATGATAATTTTTATTTTATTAACCTGTACATTTGAAAGTATGCCATATTTCATTAGACATGTTACATCATAAGAATGTCACTAAAATAATAAAGACCACGTTTTCATCTGAGAAGGATTACTATTGTCAGCATTTGGGTGTCATTCCCTGCATTTCATGAAATCCATATGTAGGAAGAAGGCACACTTGCCCTAGCAGCCAGCCATGACTTGGATAAAGCTTCCTTAAACAAAACACAACCAAGAGTTTCTGGAGTGTCCACTATGCTCCTGTCTGGCACCAGAAGTAGTGCTGAGTAGATCAGAATCCCTGCAGTTGGAAACCACATAACCCTTGAGGATGTCCCAATAACCAGAAAAAAATGTGCTCTAACTTCTTAGTCAGACACTACCTAGTTTGTGAACTGACAAATTCAGACTCAGGGATCCTTTCTATTTTGGAGAAAAATGTGAAGAATCTGTGCTGGGTTAGTTGATGATCTTCATAGATTCTTTCAATTTATCCTCCTCTTTTTTTTTTTTTTCCACATGTACCTGGAGAAAGTATTTTAGCGCTTACAGCCCTATCCCCTCACAGCACCTTCTTCACAGCACTTTCCCCTCACAGCACCCCGCCCTCCCCACCAAAGTACATTATCAGGACTGAAATACTTACTGAGAACTGGCCACTTGTTAGTGCATTGCTTTTTGCTTTCCTCAAGGTTTCTGGGAAGCTAATGATCTAGACTTAATTATTCTCCAGCCAGGAGAGAAATGTCTACACTTAGTCCCTTTCCTGACCTGGAATCTTTATGCTCAGACCAATTGTAAATCAATACATTTCTGCTATTCCCTGGATGTGTCACCAAACCTGATTCTTGGCTCACAGGCTGACTTCTTTCTGTCTTTTCAGGCACATCACCAATTAGCCTCCACAGACTCACAAACCCTTGTACAGCTTGACATGAATCACTTCTTCCAAAATTTATCTTTGTGGAGGTACTCCATTTGCTTTGGGAGGATGAGAGGGAGAACCTGAGAGGCAAGGATATGTGGATGCAAAAGATACTCATGTCAAATAATAAATACAAAACAGAGAGAGATTGTACCTTGCAAAGAGAGAAAGAAATGAATGGTGAGAAATGAAAATACATATGATGTGATTTTTTTAATATCCATGGCTTCTTTAAACTTTGATTATGTTAATCTCATGAAGTTCTGAAGGCAAGTGGAATTCTTACAGAGCTCAGCCCAGACTCAACATTTTGGTTGACTGTGAAGGAGCTGTCCTGGCAGAGCTGAAACTGTGACAACAGAGAGAAGGGATGCAGGTTAAGTGTGAGAAGGAGATTCAGATTTTCATCTTGATAGGGAACAAGTAGTTATGACCAAGTGTTACTGGCCTTCAAAGGATGGGAATTTAGGTGGGCAACTGACAACTCAGCTACCCATGTTGCATACCCTTGGACACTCCCTCCTCACATCTCACCCCTTTGCCTGAATGTCCTCTCCAGTCTCTAATATGCCGTCAGCTG
The DNA here is from genome assembly GCA_004024945.1 of Uropsilus gracilis. Classification (NCBI taxonomy): domain Eukaryota; kingdom Metazoa; phylum Chordata; class Mammalia; order Eulipotyphla; family Talpidae; genus Uropsilus; species Uropsilus gracilis. The sequence goes on along the minus strand of PVHY01000270.1, from coordinate 228,105 downwards.
AGAGGAGCTTTTCCTGCACCAACTTTCACACCCTCAAACCCTTCTGTCCTCTCATGCCATTACTCCTTACTTCCATCTCCAGGATTTCTATGCACATTTTCCTATCACAGATCATTTTCACAAACTTCCTCCCCCATCCCCACAGCATTTGAATTGCAAGGGAACTAACTTATTTGCAGTTATGTAATAAAATCATATGTGAGTAAAACCATAAACTTAGATTTAAAATATTCTGAGTGCTAGAGAAAAATTAACCCAAACTTTTGGAGTGAGTGTGCTGAAAGGAAATTTCAGGTTCACTTAATCCAACAATCTTAAACTTTAACAGCCCCTGCCTTTGCACTCTCCTCCTGCCCCATGCTCCCTACCAACACCCACAAAAAAGCTTTAGCTACATTCATTAAAGCAGGCTTGTTTCCAGGAGTACAAGCATCAAGTCTAGTCCCTCGGTAATCTGTTCTCATTTCATCATTTCAATAGATGCTGAGTTTTTACATGTCAAAGACGATGACATGTGGTTCAGTGTATGTCTGTGTGAATATGTAAACAAGTACACGGATGTTTCTCTCATACCTCACACAGGCCTTAGTGACTTGGGCACTAAACTTAACTGAGCACTCACACATGAGTTCTGAGGTAAAGTTTGAATAATGATGGATGTCAAATAGACCTTGCCCTTGTGCTCTCAAACCTGGTAGAGGAAGGAGCAGGGCATCCATTCATCTGTTGGAGTACTTGTCCTTACCACCATCTCTGTACCAGCCCCTGGCCACATTCTAGACAATTAGAATGATCCCAGCATACTTGTTTTCCGCTTTGAAATTCTTCACTGCCAAGGAATGATGAGAAGAAAGTGAATGGTGATTGCAGAGCAGCATGATAAATGCTACTAGAGTCAGGAAATCAAGAGCGATCATGACCCCCACCGAGTAAGAAATGAATGTGTTGTCAGAAACCTGTGAGAAAATTAATCCCAAGGAGTCCTGAAGGCTTGTGATCTCACTGAATTCTCCATTCAACCCCTTGCCTTTATGATTTCTTTTCCTTATGCGTTTTTCAGAATACTTCTCTGAAAATTGATGTGAGTAGCTCAGCAACCTCTAAATTTTTCCTTCTTATAAAGATGACCATAGTATTGAGGTTCTAGTATGGCTCTCTAATGCTGGCCTAGAGGAGGGGGGATGCCCAAGACTCCACCAGTATTATTTTGGCAGTTTAGTCAAGATGGGTACACATTTGTACGAGAGGAGAGCTGGCAGACAACCATCCCAGAATCTCCACAGTGGCTACCTAAGTTCAAGATCACCTTCACAATCCTCTTCCTCTATCCCCGCAGCACTTGAATTACAACAAAACTTACTCAGTTGCAGTTATGTAATGAAATCATACCTGATTAAATCCATAGGCTTAAATTTAAAATATTCTGGGTACTAGAGAAAAAGTAGCCCACTTTTTTGGAGTGATTATGCTGAAAGGAAATTTAGGGATTGCTTAATCCAGCAATCTTAAACTTTAACACCCCCTGCCTTTGCAATCTCCTCCTGCCCCATTTTCCCTACCAACACTCATAAAAAAAGCTGTGACTGCTTTCACTGAAGCAGGTTTGTTTGCAGGAGTACAAGCACCAACCATCAAGTCTGTACAAGTGAGGAACCTGTAATGAAGAGAGGGAGGGGTCACCCAGTCAGTGAGGGAGGATTTGAGGATCTATAATTTCCTTAGCTCATCTGATGATTTTCCTAGGACTATTCTCCACATCTTCCTGCTGGGAAAGCTCTAGTAACAGGACAGAGGCTCTGCTGGAAGAGGGGGAGCAGGTGGGAAGAGACTCTCCATCAATCCCACTCCCCCAAGGACACAGTGTAGCCCCATTGGCATGTTACGACTAGTGTACAAAATGAAATGGTGAAGGAGTGTGTGCCAGTTTGCTTATCTCAACTGGCACAGAGGAGCACCTATTGGAGAGTTCTAAGGTGTTAGAGTGTTGTTGTTTACCCTCCACACATCCCTCAGCTGTTCTCACAGGGAGACTCAGGAAAGGCCGCACACATAAATTCACATAAATTACCTTTACAAAATGTCAAAATTAAATGTAGATTTTTTATTTTTGGGATATGCGCCTCAAGATGTTAACCCTTTCCTGTGGGTAGAGGTGTCACCATCAGAAAAATACTTTTGACACCTCTGAATGCAACAGAAGTCACAGGAACTAACTCCCTCACTCTCACAGCCCAGGTACACCCCACCTGCAAGAGGGCAAGAGTGTTTGTTAAAACACATACAGACTATTCTAACCTCTAGTGTGCCCACACATCCCCTGGACACAGTGTTTTCAATCCTGTGAACGGTCTTAACATGGGAATCCGTGGAGGCATACAACCCATCTGGGCCTCAGTTTCCTCATTAACCGAATGTGAAGGTTAGAATAGACTTAAGTGTTTCCTAACTAGACATTTTATCTTCTCAAGGAGTCAGAGAGTAGGAACCACACAGTAGCTATTAGTATTCTAAAAACTTTGTGGAAGTCTCAGGTCTAGCAAGAGGGTTGCACAGGCTGATAGAATGCCAAGGAAACTGGTGGAAAGAACAAAGACAGCAGCAGCATGGGGAGGCACTGACTGTGCAGTCTCAGCAGGGAGGCAGAAAACGCAGGAGCCAAGAAAGATTTTATGAAACTAGATGGAAAGAGAGATGGGCAATGCTAAAGAAATGGGGAGTGACATGATCTTTGAGGAGAGAATTGCCTCAAAACAACCCTGAGCTTCACTGGGATTTCTCTTTTGTTGGCAGCCAGACTAGAAATGAATTCATGAGAGAGATTACCTAGTTGCCACAGCTGGGGGCCTAATGGAGGTTATGGGCCACAAGGCAACTTTATTAACAAAAGAAAGGGGTATTTAAAGAGATGCAGGGCAGGGTCTGTTGAATTTCAAAGAAGACAAACACAAATCTGAGAGGCAATTAATATTCTAAAGCCTAAGAGTAATTGAGGAAGGGGGAGTACAGGCAGGTAGGTGGTCACTATCTCTGATTTAGGGAAGTCAACGGAGCCATTACAGTCTCAGAAGGTCATTGCAGTAAATCAGGCCCTAGTTTTCTGGGGACCGGTTAACGAGAGAGGTTTTCCTTATCTCTGTTGCAATGCTTTTTCTGGTTTGCAATCAGTGCACAGTATTCTTCAGTGTCAACTCTTCTTCTAATAGGAACTTTGAAACCTTTTGTTATTTTTATTCTTTATTAAAATCTTGTGAGAAGAGGGAGACAATCCCCAAGTTCCCTGTTTTTCTGCCTCTGTTTGGAGTTAGGGTCTCTCAGTGTGCTCAACTACTCTTGACAAGTCCATTAGAAGTTCTCAGTATAGGTATTTAACCACTTCTCCAGGAAGCAAATATTTATTGGGGATCAGCAATCTAGCCTTCCTCTGACTTTATGGTAGCAAAAACACATTTCTTAAGATTGTCAAGAGGACAGAACTCTTTTCAGTGCATCCTAGGGAAGAATCTTCTGTTATGCAACATCAGAAAGATCTTCCCAAAGGGAGTATTTCTATCTCTGATGGTTGAGGATGAGCCCCAAAATGGACAGTTAAGTAGGAGACATGAACAGTGGGATGTGCATTTGTAGACATAGTCATGGTATGACTTCTGTGAGCTCCAAACACTGTTGCCTCTGTAGACCTCTACACAATTATATGATGTTACTATTGATACCAGGATTGATAGTGACATTAATAACAATATATATTACTTAATGACAATAATGTTAATAGTATTGACACTAGTCAATAATAAAATTTATATCTTTATAATTTTAAATAGTTCATGTTTTCTTTTGGTTTGGGGCAAAATATAACAGATTTTGGATGCCATGTAAATTTTGCTTCTATTCTGAAAGAAAATAAAACATTTTCCTTAACCATAAAATTTTAAAATTAGATATTTCCTTGATCTCCAAAAGTTTTGTGGAATCCAAATGCAGGGCCTCCTGGATGATCAGTCTCCTGTCAGTGAAGGAGAAGCTTGAGCTTTCAGGTCTGAGTGCTGGCTGCTGAGGTCCAAGAGGCTGGGGTGAACCCAGCATCATTGGCCTCTGATCCCAGAGTAAAAGCTGATTGGCTATAGATAGCCTGCAAAACTGGCTCCCTTTTTCTCATGTATAGGTATGCTAACTTTTCTTTCAAATGCTGCTTTAAAACTAAACTTAAAAAAAATCCTTAAAGATTGAGCTCAAGTCCTGAATATGATTTCATGTTGTGATTCTATCCAGTTGTGTGACCTTGGGTAAGTCCTGTCCTCAATGTTTCAGAACTTGAAAAATGAAGAACTTGCACTAGAAAATCATTTCTCTAGTTATGATTTATGCCCTTAATCTTTCTGAAATATTATTTGGAAAAAGTCAAAAGAGACTAAAAAGAGAATACTCAGACCATAATTAAGAAGTGTTACTTAACGTAAAACTGTTTAAAAACCAGCTCTGAACCTGCTGGCAGCTGAGAAATATACAATTCTTATTGCCTGAGGAAGGAAAGAATAATACTTCTTTATGTATTTATTTGGCCTTTATCCAAATGTTTTATTTTATATTTTTATAAAAGTAATTCTAATACAACTTCAAAATTTTTAAAGAGCAAAAATTCATTCATAATCTAACTACATCAATATGTTGAAATGCTTCCCTTTACCAAAATAAAATTTATTCAAATGGTCATTACCAGAGAAAATCTTTTTCTTTTTTTCATTCCACCACAAAATTAAAAAAAAAAAATTCCATCACTCCTATATTCCTGTATCACTTTGGTATTTAAATGCCTGCAGTGGATGAGCTGGATAAATGTAGACATTTCTTGACCACTAGATAATCAGTTGATTTCCAATGTTTCATGATCCCCCGGAATAAGCAGCTAGTAATTTTTTTTCTTCTCTTTGGGACAATTTTCATTTTGTGAATTCCCTAGAATGAGGTTAGGTCTGAAGTATAGATATAACCTTTTTGTAAGTGTTGACATTGTGGTTTCCTTGGGAATTATGCTTCTTTTATACTTTTAAGCATAAACACTAAAGTAAATTTCTGGAAGTGTCATGGGAACAATGATCTAAATTTTGGTCTAAAAGAGTCACATACTGATAACCATATACAAGGAATAAGAACATGAATGTAGCTGGATTTGCTACCAGCTACTAAGATATGTTTATATTTCTATGTGTATAGTCCATTCATCAGGGAAAGGCTCATCTTAATGAATTGGGAATAAACCAGTTAGGTAGGGACTATGGAAAACAGTGTGGGCTGCTTAGTTTCTGACAGTCCTCCTACATGCAGGAAGTTGCTGAGGAAGTTCCATTTCTGATCATTACAAAGATGTTACTTGACTGGATTCTTTCTGGTTTGAGGTGGTTGGAATCAACTTTCCCATTCTGATTTTAAGGATGAAACTGGAACTGAGAGCTTTCTTTTCCTGGATCTCAAACAGCTTCTTCTGAAAGTGCACTTCTTCTCATCCCCAAGTGCTTCCAAAGAAGACAGCCTGAGGGAGAGGAAGTGGTGCTAATTAAAACCTCCCTCTGTTTTCCAGGCACAGGAGACTTTCGCAGATATCTATTGTTAGGCGGGCGTTCACAGAGTGTGGCAAATACAGAAGCTGGCTTTCCTTCCCCAAAGGCACAACCTTCCCTCACAGGTTATGGGGAACTCTAGAAAAGACTTCTTTCCAACATCCACTATAGTAGAGGTGGCAGACCCACAGAAAGAGAGCATGCAACTGCCAGGGAGACCAGAGTGCCCTACTGTGCTTTCTGCCACTGTCTCTGTCTCTGTCATTGTCTCTTTCTCTGTCTCTGTCTCTCTGTCTCTGTCTCTGTCTCTGTCTCTGTCTCTCTCTCTCTCTCTCTCTCATACACACACACACACACAATTTCTCCTTGTGTGTCTTTTATTTTTCCATAGACCAGTCTCTGCCTTTAAAAAGATTACATGAAAATACAGCAAAGCCCTTCTGGCTATAAAGAGTCATTGCCCTAGTGGATATACTGGATTCTGCAAGGAGTTGAGTCCTGGTTGAGACATCAGGTGCTACCATCACTCTCATCACTTCAGCTGTGCCCCATCCCATGAGTCCATCCAACTCCAAACCCCAGAGAGACTGTGATGGCATCCTCCTTCTAGGGCCACTGAGGAGATTGGATGAGACAACTTGTAATATGCACTGCAACAGGTTTCTTCTACCTGTGAGTTCCCCAAATCAACTGGGTCTTCTCCCATGTTCAGATCCCTCAGGGTGACTGAATGTGTCCACATAGCCCTGAAATGATCCCTGGTTTCTCTGATGATCTTGACTTAATTGTCAACAGCTCATGAATGTCCAGGTTTAAATAATAAAAGATTCATTCATACTATCCTTAACTCTCTTAAATATTCTCATTAATTCTAATTTTAAAAAATAAGTTTGCTGGGCATAGGAGCTGTTTTCACTTTCTAGTGTTTCACAAGCATGTAGAAAATAGCCTACAAACACCTCTGTCTGATGAGAAATACCCAGACAAGCCCTGAATAAGACAGCTCTCCCTGTCTACAATGAAGGTGCCCTGAGCACCTCCTTCCACCCAGCATTAGCCTTGAGCTCTCTACAGTGATAGCTGTCTGTCCCTGCTTGGAAATGGCTACCTGACTTAATGATAGTTTTGGTTAGGCTGATATTTCTACTATTTTCCTTTATATTTACAAAAAGGGAATAAATTGATTGTATTTATTTATTTTAAATTATATATGATAATTGTAAACATTCAGACATTTAAGAAAACAGTAAATTAAATTCATCTACAGCTCTACATCCGTAGATATTCAGTTAATATTTTATTTATTGTCAAATGTTTGTAACCTTTTATACCATACATGCACATATAAGTTCAAGAATTATTCCACCTCTTCTTTGCTTCTTTCCACCCTCCCTTCCTTTCTGAATTAACAAACTTGAAATACATTATTCATCAGTTATCTCATAACTGATTTTTTTTCTATTAGCAGTGTATTTTGGAAATGCTGAAAAAATGCACAGCTATTTTAAATAAATACATTGTATCTTGTTGTGTGGTATTACAAGCATACCTTATTTAGTCAAATATTTGCTGATAGATATTTATTTTCGCAATCACCTTTTGGTCATTATATACTGACATTGTGAGTGTTTATGTGATGTGAAATGTTTACATTAAGTTATGCATCTTCTATCAGATGTTAGGTTATGAACAATTTTCTGTGTTTTTCTTTTTTGGAAATTTGTCAAATTATTTCCTTAACATAAATTTTTTAAATTATAATGTTTCACCTCAAAATTATGCTCAGTTCTAATGCTTTGTTCCCTATTACTGACCAATAAGCATGTGGGAATGTATGTTATCAATGCTTCTAAATTTTAAGTAAACTTAAAGACTGGTGAGTTTTGAAACAAAAATTCTATGAAATATTGGAGAGAAATCATCTGACAGTCCATGTTACACGACTATATCCTTGGTGCCTCTCTGTAGTTAACAGGGGGAGGCTCTGCCAGTTTCATGAGTATCATTTGCTCACGGTCGCCAGTTTTGCCATAAATAGGACACAGGTGACTTTTCATTTTTTATGAGAAGATTGTTTCTTCCCGTGTTTTAAGGTGAGGAAATGTCATCAATTGGTAGCTTTGACGGATTCCAGCCTGTGTCTCTGAAGCAAGAGAGCGATGATCAACCATCGGAGACTGATCGACTTTCCATGGAGGAGGGGGACTCAGGAAAGAACCCAGCACCGAGGTCCATTTCAAGACACCCAAGCGTGACCAAAGCCACACTTTATCCCAATCCCTATCACCAGCCTTACGTCTCGCGGAAGTACTTCGTTACACGGGTAAAATGATCAAATCCTTGATTCTCTTAAATACTTAAATACTAACAATGCCTAATATCCTTCTTAATAGCTCATTTTTTACCATATGTCTTCACATTCGTTATCTCATGTACTCATCACATTAACTATGAACTAGGTGTCCTTATCCCCATTTCACAGGTGAATGATGTGAAGTTCGGAGAAATTGAAAGTCTACATTTTTTCACCAAATAGTGTCAAAGAGAAATAGGTCCTCCAGCCTCCATGATCTTTGATTCCTTAGTCCTGGGCTCATGCTAAACCACCTTTTATGAATTAATGTCTATGGGGAGAGAAGTAAAACGACTAGACTACGAATCTAAGAGCCCAGAGTGGGTATTTGTTACATGTTTAAAAAGTCTTGGGTGATGGAATGGAAGAACTTGCTGAGAATGAGTGGAACCTCGGGCTTCTACAGTGGGGTATTGCTGTCATTGTGTGGGAGCAGGCATTTTCATATTTTAAACCTGTAGCTGCTCTCTGTAGCTGAGTGGTTTTCCCTACATGTAGAACAGGGAATATAATTGGCTAGGTGGATTACTTTTATATAGCCAGACACATACACACATAAAATTCAGATATTTAGTATTTGGATCAAGTAGTGAGTATTTCATTGGCTACTAGTACTTTTCTTTGTTTTGGTCTCTGCTTCCTACTATAAGTCTGTCCAGTCTTTCAACATTCTAGTAAATTCAGTAGTGATTAAATCATAGGTTACATCAATTGAGAATAAAATGTTGGCTTGTGTTCTGGGGCAACAGAAACCATCTCATTTTTTTTTTCAAGTGTACATGACATTTCTTTGCTGGACAATTTATTTCATAAATATATGATGGTTAAAACTTTGTGTCTGTTTACAAAGCTTTAGCTAATGACTCCTGATTTGGTAACTTTTAAGATACATCTTTGGTTAAGGTAAAATATTAACAACATTAACTCAATATATGTATGCACAGGTGCATTCACATGGTTGTATGTGTAAGTGTGTGTGTGTATGTGTGAGAGAGAGTTTTAAGATACCTACTCATATCACTTATATTCAGCAACTTTCATGCAAAGTGATTTGGTAGGTGTTTTGGTGTCCATGTGTGTCTGTGTGTTTTAGCTTAGTAGAACATATGACTTGTTTTTCAAAGTATGTGAACCTAATTGCACATGTAATGTTAAGTTATAAGCTATAAATGTGAAGGAAATCACAACATTTTAAAGTTTCCTTGTCTTTGTGTTAATGATGTGTCAATCAGTTTTGATGAGAAAAAAAAAACATGAATGATACAGAATAAGGGACTTATTAGAAATTGGTGCACTTATGATAATTGGCTGAGGGTTCTATGCAAAGTTGTCTTTGCAACTGGTAAAGTTGTTACAGGTCAACCAATTGGAAGTTGTGAAGGGATAGGGAAAAACTGGATCCTATATGGACAAACTAGAATTCCTCATGATTAAGTGTTAATGAGGTAAAATATGAGCCTGGAATTCTCTTGTACTAAGCTGAAACTTACAGGTGTGAGGCATTTTTCAGGAGAAGCTAGTACCTTCCTCCACTGAGCTACACTGTTACCCAGCCCAGGGGAGTAAGAATATAAGGGAGGTGTTCCACTGTAATGTAGTGAGCTTTAGGTTCAGGTACTGTTCCAGGTCATCAAGTAAAACAGGAGATCAACAGTTGTGAATAGGATACCACAGAGCCTGGAGGCTGGTACAGATCTTCATCAGGGAAAATAACTGATGCTCTTTTTGTGCCTCCCAAATCTTCCACAAATATCTCATGTGGCCAATTCTAATTTAGCAATAGATAGGAAAAAGAATTTCAGAAAATATAAGTCCAGCTTACTTAAATTGACACAGACTAAAGGCACAACAGTAGTTTTATTTGTTTGCACAATGTTTATTATTTGGTGACTATACATATTTTATGAACCAGAGGCCCTTGTAGTGACACTATGTAAACAGGGATAGAAGGGCTTAGTGCTTGCATTTCAATGATAAACACACCAAAGTTCAGAGGCATGAAGTTGTGGTTGGAAGTGGGTGGCAGGACTTTTTTTTCAAAAATCTTTTTGCCTGCTTTTCCTAAACCAGAAAAATAACTTAACCTATTACAGCCTGGGCTAAAGCATTTGTTAGCCATTAAGCTATCACATACTAGTTGCTTTTGTCATTTAGATGCCTGTGGCTTGCCCCGCCCTTTTCCAAACTGAAGGAAAAAAAAAAAAAAAAACTTTAAACCTGTCTCTCTCAATTGCCCCCTCCCTTCAGGATTCTGCCATCTGCAGCCTAACTATATAATTCCAAAGCCAGACCAAGTTCTTAAAGTGATCAAACTATTACTAAGTAAGCAAGTGATTACCTAAATACGTACTACAAGAAAACCCAGTTACCCTACCATTGTCCAAAACTGTTCTTTAATCTCTGGTTATCTCACCACATGTCCAATTAGAGTCCACAGCTCATGTTCTAAAAACAGGGCATCCTTCCTTTCCTCCTTTGGTGTGTTTCAGCTTTTTCCAAGCATGTAGTCGAAGACATGGTGCTCTTCTTCTTATGGCATCCTCTTTAACTTTAGGTAGCAGAAAACTTTTAAGACACAGGAACTAACAGTAGGTTCATCTTATTAGGCCTCACTCACAGCCTCTCCAAAAGCATTCAAGTCAAACTAGATAAGACAAACTCCAAACACGAAATTCAAATCTCCAAATTCTTTAAACTCCTTCAGCATACACACTCAACTTACTCATGCTAAGGCCATGAGTTCACAAGCCTGGGTCCAAGTTCATGGGCCTCAGGCCACCTTGGGAATGTGGCTGGGCTCATGTCTTCCTCCAAAAATGACTAAATCCCTTCTTTCTCTTCTAAGCTCTTTTTATACCCTTTTTACCATCTTCTCCTGCTCCTTCTTGGAGGGAGTCTTGTCAATCATACGACATGACAAAAACTTTTTTTTCCTTTCCTCTTCCCCTTCTATCCTGCTGAAAGGAAACTATGAATTCTGATCTTGAAATTTACAATTCTAAAGCAACAGGGAAGTAACTCCCTTTTTTAGCTATTAGCAATGCATGGTGTCATCTATGTTAATGCCAGTTACCCTCAAACAAAGTGACCTGTACAAGTCACATAATATTAGTGCAGAAGTAGTAGCTAGAATCGGAATTACCTGTCTGTTAAGTTTAATGCTCTTTCCACCATCTTATACTTTCATCTCATGACCCTTCTGCAAGGTCTTTAATGACTGATTCTGATTCATAAGAACATCTTCTCCATCAGGTGTTTGAAAAACAACCTTATGTTCTCAAAACCTTGGGAAGGAGAACCTAATATTAATGATTCTAAAGTAGAGTTAAGGGCCATTGAGGTGCTATGAGGGCTACATTCTCAAGGCACTCAAGATTTACTCCTCTTCAAGAAGTATAATACAAATAGTCCATTTGATCATATGGGTATACCAAATACTTTCAAGTATGTGTAGGTAATAAAAATCTAACTGTTGGTTCAACTAAAAGTTATAATGAAAAATCTATTTTTGAATAAATGCAAGAATGATACAATTTTACACATTGTAAAATACAATCTGCTTAATGTAGTGGTTGTAGTTGAGGTAATGGCTGTACAATTGCATGTACGTTTGTGTGTATACATAGTCATCTATTTGCTCATCTGCAAAGTATGTAGAATTATCAACTTTACAATGGGAAGTTAAAATTGTTAACTGAGTTCTTTGTGTGTTCAAGTACTATTAATAACAGTTCATGACACAGCATTTTAAGTGACATCTCATTATTATAAATATTTTCTTTCATTTTCATGAAATTAGCAATCACATTTCTATAACTAGTCATAGTGACATTACTACTATGTGACCTGTAGGGTGAGATATAAATGTTTACTACATAGGATCTATTGCAATAAAAAGGTTCAAGTGGAGATTGGTAACTAATTTTCCCAAGAAGTAATTATGCAAGACTAAAACTCTGAATGATGCAGGTCTATGAGTTTTATCAAAAGTACTACTTCTCAGAGATGGAATAAAATCTGTATATTGTCTACTCTAGTGCTTCTCAATCTTTATCATGCAAATATATCACCTGTAGAACTTATTAAAATGTTGATCATATTTAATAGATCTGAGATGATGCTTTAGGTTCTGCATTTATATAAATTCTCTGGCAATACTGTTACTCGAGAGATCATACTTTCTGCTCCAAGGAGTTAGTCAGCACTTATTTTCAGAGATGACTCAGTCCCCAGGAAGGGGTGTTCATTGTCCCATGTTTTATCAGTTAGTGGTCTCTGATTTGCCCAAGGTACTAAGGTGCTAAGATATGTTACAACCAAAGCTTCCAAAATCCCATAATTCTATGACGTTATATAGCAATTGAAAATAAATTACTTTATTACAGAGTAAGAACACTTAAAGTATATATGTTGCAAATTCAGAAGAGCAGTAAATAACTGAATGAGAAAATTATTTGGTCAAGTAGTTCATGTTTTGAAATTGTTTCAGAGAAGGCATTTTATTGAAAAATTGGGAAATATGAATAAATGAAATAAAGGTTACCATAACTCCATTGCTCAAAGTTAAGAGTATATTGAATGTGCTATTATAATGTGCATATCCTTTATTATTACTTTTTTGCATATACAATGTATTGTACAAAAATATTATTACATACCAAGTATTTCCTATGTTAATAATCTTATAACACTATTTTTAATGACTTTGTGGCATCCCACTCTAGAGTGGTACTAAATTTTAACTTTTGTTGATTATTTATGTTGCTATCTATTTATATTTTTTAACTGGGAATGTAAAAGTCTTTCTTTTGCTTGCTATAGCAGGATGGTTGTTTGTCAAGTGTCATGAGCAGACACACAATGAACAGGATCAATGACAAGAGTTTAAATGTAAAGCTATTACTAATATGGAAATATAAATTAATTCAGAATAAATAAGAGGTATTTTTAGCATAATAATCTCATGCATTTGGTGCATTCACTCTTATAAATACCACACTGTGAAGAGTCAGTTCAAACTTATTGTGTTCATTCACCCTACGTTGCTTTCTTCCATCAGCTATCATTTATTTATGGAAACTCTACCCTCTTGAGATAGCTTTAGTAACATTATTGTGTAGAATCAGGAGGTGGTTTAGATAATCCAGCCCCTGTAACACATGAAGGAGATGTGACTTATCCAAGGTCACCCAGCAATTTAGGAATCATGTGGGGATGGGAAGTTAAGATTCCTGGCACTTTCCACCACCCCTCCCCTGCCTCTGACCTTCAATGAATGAAATGTCATAGTAGTGAAAGCCTGAACCATTAGATATCAGTCTGCTTGGATGATCTTTTCTTCCTGTTTTAGTTCATCTGCTATTATTGCTTAGACATAGCTAAAAAGGGGTTAGTGACTTCTCTGAACAAAAGTACCCCTCAAGGCTAATAATGTGAGGTATATTATGATAATCACTTTAGTTGTGGAGACTGATATTCAAAAGCAACTTCTTATGAAAAGAACAATACTTGATCTGCATGGGGAAAGATATTTTTAAACTCCCTCTAGGGCTCTATATTTGCAGATACCTTATCAGAAAGTTGAAAGCGATTAAGGATGGGGAATTATCTCTAAATTTATACTTAAGAATGTAAATTACATACAAACTAATGGGACTAAGACTATTTGATCTTTTAATATTTAATTAATGGTTCCCCATGGCCTTTTTATAGCCTGTGTTCTATTGTGAGTAACGAGACTGTAATAAGCAGGTTTGGGACTTCCCATTGTGTAGCAAGATGTCGTTTCGTTCATGACACTAATTTGGCTTTCATACTTTCTCTCTTTCCTTCTTCTTTTACTATAGGGTTCCCTGTGTCTTGCTTTTGCATTGGGAACAACTAAATATATTAGTAGTATTGCTATTGTCTATGTGAGCTTGTTTCTGATCTAGAAATTATATATCACACTCAGCAAAGATTTTCTCGACTCCTTTCTTTACACTCATGTCCCTTGACAAGCATAATAAAGGTATTTCTATCTGAGACCAGACCATTTAATAGTGATGAAACAAGATGCTTTTCCTTCATTTTCAGGTAAAGACAAATTTGCTTGAATTTTGCAGGTCACATAAAACTGTGCTGGCATTCTTCTTATCTTTTGTATATGTCACAAAGTGATTTCTCTCTAGGCATGATGTCAGTCTAGGCGTGATGTCACCCATAAAGGAGATCATATTGTGTCTGAGTTCTTAGGGACATTCTGTTCTGTTCAGGCCTCTTCTCTAGAGTTTAGTTTAAAAAATTTAGTACCCAATAAAAATGAGAAAGAGGACATGAACATTGGTTATGTGGCTATGTCCCAGGCTAGTTTAACTCAAGAAAATGAGGAAATATATACATATGCCTTTGAAATTCCTCAGTGGGTTTGTTTTGACTGAAGATAGTCAGTGCTAGACTATTGGAGGAAATATTGTCCATAAACGTATGTGGTGACTTATAAATAAAGATTTCCCCCTGATAGTTTTTCTTAAAATTTAGAATGAGAAGTGTATATTTTGCCTTGTTTTTTTTTTCCTATGTTGAGTACATATTCTTCTATCATGCCTCCTTATTATTTTAAGCTGCAGAAGTATCAGAAATAATTGCTCCTTGCAATTACATTTGATCCCCAAATCCTCGTACCATGATTTTCCTTATTTAATGTTGGAAAGAATAATAAAACTTTTACTGTCTTGTGTCACCAAGTGATTTTGCCATCTCCTAAAAATTGCTACAGTTATTCTTATTCATCTAACAGATAAGTTCACTGGTATATAGAATAAGAAGATATTTTGAGTCACACAGAAAACAGAAAGTCAGAGTTAAACCTTGTTGTACTACAAACAAGTCAAAGTGTCCATACATTTCATTTTATTTCCAACACTACATGACTGAATTTATTATAGTAACCATAATAGCAAATGAAGGAGAGTAAAAAGTTTTACTGGAGTAGAGTGAATAACTATTCCATAAGGGCATGGTCAATGTTTCTACTGAATGTGACAGAAGTTGATAATCATAGGCAATGAAGACAATTACAGAATTCCAGCAACTTCCAAACCATTCTGTGAAGAAAACTTTAAAAAAAAATGTTAGCATTTACTTTTTAAAAGGTATGGTATAAGACCTCCATCCTCTGTGTCCACCCATCAAGTACCCAAACCTTCACGGAATCATTGTGAACATTTTCTAGACATCCTTCTATACTTTCTACATAGCTATCCTTTAGGACACTGAAAGCAAGAACACATATTTTTTTCTTGCTCCTCCTTTTCACACAAAGATAACATAACTATCTTCTGAATATTCACATCAAATCTTTCCATATTAGTACAAACTTCCTTTTTCTAAAATATCTTCATCATATTCATTTTAGGGTTGTGGACATAATATATCTAATTAAATATTATTAATAGATATTTGAGTTGTTCCAATTCTTTTTTGCTATTCACAAACAAATCTGTAAAAACACTTGAAACACATGTCATTTTGCACATTTACAAGTGTACCAATAGATTAACCATCGAGGCAGAATGTGTGTGGGTCAAAGATTAGATGAATTTGATAGAATTTACCAATTCCTTTTCATAGAGAAGGCAGTTTTTTTTTTTTTAATTCTGTTATTTTACTTTTCTTCAAATATTTTTGGCAAAGTGCCTTGCATAAAAGCATTCAGCAACATGGTTATTTCAGGATTATTTCATTATTTTCCAACTCCACTTATAATTTGTTTTCTATAAGTATTAGTTTCACTACTAAGTTATATTAGCTGAAGCAGAAATTATGTGAATATAGGAAAAGAGGAAAAATAGCTATGATGAGTCATCAAATACATTATCATTATTTTAGGGAACACTTACCAGTGTTTTGGGGGGAGCCAGGAACTGAGGATAGTGGGAAGAGGATTGTTATGAAACCACAGGGAATTTCTCTATGGGTAGTTCAGTCCTGCCAACAGGGTTCCTGGAAACTAGTGATGCAGGTACAACCTCCTTAGTGCAAGGAGCTCAAGGCATATTTGATTAATGTCCTTAGAGCTTGCTGATTTCATGCCATGGAAGCTTCAGTAGACTGGGATGCTATAATATCTCTGACAACTCTTTTACCAGCCTCAAAGTATAACAAGAAAGTCAGAAATGATTTAGCTTACAGAGTGACTGTTCAATTCTACAAGAAATGTATTAAAATAATAGAATCAGGATATCCTGGTATAACATCTGTGATCATATTTTCTAAAAATTTGTAGACGGTTTTGACCAACAACTTGGCTTAGAAAATTTTGGTTCAGTTTATTCAGATGTAGAAACAAAAGTAGTTGACTATAGTTTACAGATTAACTCATGCAGAATCTGGACTATGAAACCAAGTCATTCAGCTCTGTTCAGGATCTGTGTGTCTGTTTCCTAAATGACTTGGGTTCATATGGAGCATACTAAAGGGGATGGGTAGCAGTAAATAGGTCAAACTGTACTGTTATTCCTGCTGCAGTAAAACAGCTTCATTCTTTCCTGTTTTTCATGAATAAATTCTCATAGAGGAATTTTCTCAACCAATAAACCCTGTGGCCTTTTAACAAAGATTGAGAAAATAAACAAACCCAAACCTTATCACCAAACTACCTTTGAAAATCTAATGTCCCTTTTTCTTTTTGTGAGACTAGGACCTAGGATCTCAAACTGAGGAATTAAGAATGTTAACATTTGGCATCAGTGCACTACTATATAGAGAAGGTACCAGATTTTGCAATCTACTTGTTAGTTGTGTAGATTTGAAGATGAGGGCAGCTAAAAGTTATGAAATGAAGAAATGAAAGATCTGGGTGTCTTGTCTTGACTCTATTACTTCTTAGCTGAATTAACTTGGAAAATGGCTTCTGGTAATAGACCTTGTGTTGGCACCTATAAATGGAATAGTCAGCTGAATCAGCTCTGCATTCTAGTGGGTTTCAACCTTTGTTACAAATTGGAGTCTTTGGGGAAGCTTTAAAAAGTCTGGATGTATGGATATGTGAATTCCATTTACTAAGTGTCTCCTTTAATTGATCTGGTTGGTAGTCTCAGCGTTCAGATTTTTTTTTTTTAAACTTTTGCTAGTGATTATGATTTGCAGTCAAAATTGGGAATAATTACTGGGAGTAATGGTTCGTCAGGGTCTCATATCAACACCATGACCTAGGAGCTTGTTAGAAATGCAAAATTTCAGGCCTACCTATATCTGCTAAATCAGAAACTCTGGACACAGAATCCAGAATTCTACATTTCAGGTGATTTTAATGTCTATTGACATTTCAGAAATAGTTTGTTTGAGAGTCTATGTATTTCTTATTAGAACCAGTATTTATTTACCAGTGGTAGACCAATAAGTAGGACAATCTATTCAGGGTGAAAAGAGTTAATAGATGAAAAAAACAAGTGAGAAGACCAAAAAAAGTTCATTCCTAAGGATAACTGAAATTTATGATCAGAACATTGAAAGGAGTTTTCTCTTTTATACTCAATGCCATATGCTCTTTGAAGATTGAAAAACTTGACTTAATGATGTTTCGGTTGTTAAACGCTGACCTTTCTGATAAACCTTTGCTCAGAAAAATTGTTTCTCTGAAAATTGTTGATTCTTCGTTTCTATGAGAAAGTATCTCTAAGATTATGGAAGTCAGTATTTGTGTCACTTTTGTCCTACCCCAAGAAAGCAGCTCAGTAAATACCAGAATTTAGAACTAAATCTCCAGCAGGCCCTGCCAAGAACAAATATGTGGATGCAAGATCTATCTTTCCGCTCCCAATCAGCTTTCTGGAGGAGCTGCTGGGATACACAAACTAATTATAACCACAAATACAGCTTAATCCTCTCTAAACTAGGTATTGCTCCTCTTTCTATGCAGCCGGGGGTCATTGAAACTGCCATGGAAGATTTGAAAGGCCACTTAGCTGAGACTTCTGGAGAGAACATTCAAGGCTTTTGGCTCTTGACTGAGTAAGTAATCACGGTTAAGTAAAGAACAGTGGAAATCTAATGTTTGGTTTTGACATGACTCAACAGAATAGGGGATGGACCCAGGTTGGTATGTAACATATACAGTTGGACAGTAAAGTGTTACAGTAAACACCACTGGTGGTATAACCAGGTTTAATTCTTAAAACTGTGTTTTTTACTGATTACTTCAATTGACTATCACATGAGTAGCTTAGGTCAGGCCCTTACTGTCTCTCTCCAGGACTATTGCAATAGCCTTCTAACTCATCTTTCTGGTTCCAATTTCAGTCACTTACTAACACTCTCCCTTCAACCACATCGGGCCTCTATCCATCTCACTCTGGGGACAAAGGAAAGAAATATTAGGAAAGAGGATGATTGAAATCACCATAAACTTTTTGAATTAAATCTTCCATACAATAGCATGGGCAGCTGAATTAGGAAAATCATGAGGTATAAGAGATACAGGGTAATGACACATTTGAAAATTGAATAGGTGCCAAAATAATCTGGCGTGTCTGAGAGAAAGAAGCATGAGGAGAAGTGAGAAGTGCCAAAAGGCAGATAAAACAAAGGGGTAAAGCTAGGAAGAAAGAAGCAAAGGAGAAGGATGGAGACAAAAATGATGGACTGAGAGAACAGGTTCATGTGGCCTGGCCAGGGGGATACCCTCTGAAAAAGAGTGTTGGTGGTAGCAAGGAACCATTGTGGCTGGCAAAAGAGTAGCCAGTGTGGAGAGTTTGGCACCACAGCAAGGTGGCATAGTGAGCTGGTACTTGGAGATGGTCATGGATATGGAAAGCTGATTCTTACATCAGCAATTATGGAAGAAATCTGAAGAGACTTGGAGAAGTAGAGCAGTACAGAACACTGGAGAAGAAGCAAAAAGAAAACGCTGGAGAAAGACTGGACTTGGCAGTGCCTGCCTCAGTTTTGGAGGGGCAAAGGGCACCATCTTGGACATATGCCTTTGGGACTTTGGGGACTGAAAATGGTGACTGGGGTAGGATAACTGGCCAATTGTGACTTTGAGGACTTTTTGTTTTTCCTGGTTTATTTCCTTGCAAATAATTTCCTGGTTAATTTCCTTGTTTTTCCTGGTTAATTTCCTGATTAATTTCCTTGTAAAAAATGCAGCCCTGCCATTAAGCTGCATTGAGTGGCAATTGCTATGCACAGGTGAAGAAAGCTGGATGGCAAAAGCCACATTTTAAGAGTTTTTTTTTTTTCCCTGTGGCTTGTTGGTTGGTGGTTTTTGTCCCTCATGACCAGATTTCATAAGGAAAACAGGATGACTGTCTGGAGATAGGCTAAAAATTAATTTAAACTCATGAATTATTATCACTTTTAATAACTGCTTTCTTTTACCCTCTCCCAAGATTTCTCTTAGAAATAAGAACTTACATTGCAAATGATATCATGAAGATGATCATCTTTTTAACCTACCTTGAACTGTAGTGTCTATTTGAACTTTTATGTACTCATCAAGAGGATTTTAGAATTGCCAGTCTTTATAATGATAATCACTATATTGATTAATAATATGGAAAAATGAATTATCTCATCTTTTTGTACTTAGAACAGCTATTTTTTTCTATTGTTATTATTTTTTGTTGAGTACTACTGGTTTACACATTATGTATGATTCATAGTTATAGGTTTACCTTTTTCAAATGTATGTTATTATACCACAGCTAAAAACAAGGCATCCATAGTTCTCCACCATACTCTATTGGGTTCCCCTCTCTCTTTTGCTTCCCAGCCTCTGGTTGCTTCCTCTGGTAGCCTCAGTTTTACTTGGATTTGGATCTGCTTAGCTGTATCTTTTCCTTTGCTTTGTCTCTCTGTATTTCACACATGAATGAAATAATGTGGTGTTTGTCTTTTTCCTCTTGGCATTTTACTTGGCATAATTTCCTCCAAATGGAGATATTTCACCTTTTTTGTTACAACTGAGTACGACTCCATTTTGTATAAATACCACATCATTTTAATCCATCCATCTGTCATTAAACAGCTAGTTTGTTTCCATAACTAGGCTATTGTAAATGGTGCTGCAATGAACATGGGTGTGCATATATCCATTTGAATTAGTGTTTCTGGATTTCTCCAATTGATCATATTTTTAATTTTTCTTATGTTGAGATATCTCCGAGTGTTTTCCATAGCTACTGGATAACTCTGCATTCCCACCAACAGTGTGCAATGGTTCCATCTCCTTTACTTCCTTGCCAACACTTATTTCTGGTCTTTTTTACATGCACTGTTCTTCCAAGTGTGTGGTGATGTCTCATGGTAGTTTTGATTTGCATTTCCCTGATAAAAAGATAAGACAATTATTTTTTTTCAGGTGCCATTTAACCATCTGTATGTCCTCCTTGGATAAGTATCTATGTAGCTCTCTTGCCCAGTTCTTGATTGGAATCTTTGATCTCTTTTTGTTGATTTGTGTGACTTATTTGTAGATAACAGACTAAAAGTGAATAGTATAGACATAAAGACAGAGGCTTTAGGCTTTACACTAATTTATTTGACCAACTCATATTCCTGACTCATTATTTTTCATCCACAGAGTAAAATTTGTCTTGTAGATACAAATTAGATTAGAATATATGTCTTGATTAGAATATTATGTTTAATGAAATTTGAAGGTCAAGACAGAAATAAAACTTCAGATACTTTGTTACTGCCGTGGAAGTTATTTATAAGGAAGAATGTACAAATGTTGTCTTCCAACATCCAGTGGTTACTGTTCTGCATTTTCAAATGATGGAATAAGTAAGTTCTTAAGTAGTCCATATTTTAATTTGTATGTAACTTTGGCTATTTTGGTTCATTTGAATATTTCTGTTCAATAATTATAAAGGCTTGTAGATATCAATCATCCAAAGATAAATCAACTTATTGTGATCTGCATTGAGACTTAGCATTTAATTTTGTTTGCCTGATTTAACATGAGCTAGAGTGATTGGTAAAACCAGTAGTTTTCAGATAAATATGAACAGCTATTCTCCTATGTTTTGAACTCATTTTGAAATAAATAAGAAACATAAAAATTTCACAAGGACTATCTGGTAACTGTTTCTATTTCTGTTTTCACTTTCAGTACACATTAATATGAAGAACAATAAGGACTATATCACATGAGCATGTAATTTTAAGTCACCATATTTTCTTGGTTGCCACCAGGCATTCTTCCTTTGCATTTTGGAATTCATTTATCTTCTTTAAATACTAGTTTTTGTGTGTTTGCTTTAGTCTTCCTCTTTATCAAATCCTCTTGCACTTCCCCACCCCCTGCTGCAACTGATCAAAAACTGCTTTCAAGAAAAGTTCTGACTGCAGTCATGTCCAGATTCTTTTGTTGCCCATTAAGCTTTCTAACTGACTGACACTATCTTTATTTAATGGAAAGAATAGCTACTTACACTAAATGAAACTCTCAGTCACTGTAACTAAGTCAAAGATAAATGGCAAGTTCATGGAGGTTTCACACTCAAGTCTTTTGTGTATTCATTTAGGGATTGTAGTGCATGAATGCAGAGAAAGGCAAAAATAATTACAGCAAAAACAAGCAAGAAATGCCCTCCTCACCCCATCCCCCAGCAATAACAGCAAAAGAAATAACTAAACAAACATATAAACACAGAGAATAGAAAAATGCTAGCCTACATAATTCTTGATCCTCTCTTTTTTTATATAATGAAATGAGACACATCTGCTTAGGTCTTATGACATATAAGGTCTAAAAAATAGATCAACTTCTCTAAACCATCGACCCGTTCAAGACTTCTGGCAAAACACTCTATGTGTATGACAGAAATCACTGGATTTTATGCACATCAACTTGTAGATGCTTTTAAGGGCTTGTGAAAATTTCTGACTGCTTTCCAACTAGCATTCAGATTTTAGAATGATGGGAGTAAAACCCCTGCCATGTATATAGCACTTTACAAAACACTTCATGTCCATGAACTTGCTTTATCTTCACTATAATTTTACTGGTTGGGGATTTTCATTCATAGATAAGAAATGTAGTCTAAAGAGAAGTGGCCAGAGGAAGACTGTGTACTGACATAGCAAGGAAGATAAACTGCAGTATCTGGGTTCTGCTCCTTTCCTGAAGATTGTAAGGTGTAGGTGAGAGGTGACTTATGATCCCAGCTCAATCTTTGATCATGGTTGATGAGAGTCCTAGAAAAAAATTCATGTAAGAGGACAAGTTGGGTACTGTCAAGAGAAGAGATTTGCAAATTGCTTATAGGATTTCAGGATCATGTTTAAGAACTAGACTATATCTTATAGGTGATGGGAAGGCACTGATGGGTGCAAATCTTGACTGTATTATATTTTCTGAGGATCACTAAAGGTCACAATTCTTTATCTAAAACATTTGGGACCGGTTGGAAGTCAGACTAATGTGTTTTCAGATTTTAAAAAGGGAAAAAGGATACATGCTGTTTATTTTATCCCCACATGGAGGTCTGGTTCAGCCCCTTAATCAAATATGTTATGTTTTTACAAGGAAACTTATGATATTAAAATGGAATAAGTGGCATAATGAAGGGCTAGGTACATTACCATAATATAAGTTTCCCTGCAGTGACCATTTTCAGAGCTTTGATGAATTTGAAATAGTGGATGTTTTGTGACCTTTATCTGCCTGAATTGTGAAGGATTAATGAATGGGTGGGTGTAAGTTAGATACTTGTGCAATATCAGTGAAGATCTGGTCCAGGGATATGTTAAAGCAGGTCCAGACCAGCTTAGGAGAGTGAAGAGGTACAATTTTAGGAATTTTGAGTCAGTTGTTAGTAATTAAATTATATAGTTTCACAACAAATAAATTGAATTTGAAAAGATGGTGTTGCCCTCCAAACTCCAAAGTGCCTTATGCTGCCATGAATCTTACTCTTCCAGGCCTTTCCCTCTTCTGCTATGATTCCGTGCATGCCCTTTGGTAAATTGTAGATGTGGATCCTCCAGCAGGAACATGTGGATAAGTTGAGAACTCTGTTTCCTGGTCTTGGTGGTGCCAAAGTGTGCAACACACCTCTGCTTAATTAGGAAGGTCCCCCAGAAAAAAAAAAGATCTATCCTAGATGTTTAAATAAAAGGAAAAACATCTCAAGAGATGAAGAAATGTTGAAAAACAAGGACTGGAAACTATTTCCCAAGCACAGGGGACGCTGCAGTACCCTGGCCCCAAAACAGCCCTGTGTGTGAATGATTTCACACCTGCTATTACATTTGATCCTCAAACAGACCCACAGGGGAAAGCAGGAAGAACTATTTGGTTTATTTTATGGATGAAGAAACTCAGAGATTAAATGACCTGTCTAAGGGCAACCACTTATTAAAGGTCACAGGAGGGCTTGACTTCATGGGATCTCTCTCCCAGTCTAGCTGTCTTCCTACTGCACTGCTCTTGCTGCCTTTGTGATTTTTCATCTCCCCAAACAATGATCATAGCAGTTTAATCAGTTAAATGATCTTTCAGCCTGTGTCTGGTTTCCCTGTTGATTGTCTATTATTTGCAGGAAAGAGGGTCAGAGATTCACTGGGCAGGTTCAGAGACCTTTCCACTCATACTCTTTCTCGAGTTTGAGTTTTCAGCTGAATTTATTTAAACTTTTCCCAGAATCAACTAGAAATTCAGATACCCATAGGGGGTAGAGGGTGCCATTGATAGGCTAAGGTTAATCATACTATTTTCTTGTCACAGTTAATTATGCTATAAGGTATACTGCATTAATCCTGTAATAGATAATATTGTTAGTAATAATTAAAATGTGGATAAAACTGTAAAACCTGGAAGTTAGGGATTCATGATCCCTTTTCTTTCTTTTTCTATTCTATCCTCTTTTTTTAAGCTTTAAGTTTTTATTTTTAATTCTTTAAATCACAAACTCAGTGAATGGTTTTAGGGATATCTTCTCTTCCTCCCTCAGGTGCCCCCTCCATTTTTTCATACCTCACTCTTTGTTGTTTGCTAGTCTGTGTTAAGTCCATTACTCTCTTTCTTTCCTGTGACAGTGTTATTTCATTGGGTGAAGGACGATGGTCTCAGAACCAGGTGAGCCTTGGTGGTAGATTTTCAGTCTTAACTTTGCGCTGGGCAGTCAGTCTATTTTTATTTGTAGTCTTCCCAAGCTTTCTTATTGGAGGCTGTCTTTTCCAACACCATATTTGTTGTTTTGCTGCTTTACCTTATGGTTCTGGCATCTGGTTTGGGGGTCTCACCCCCTTGCCATTGCCAATGAAGAAGTTTCTCTGTGGATACAGGCAATTGTGATTGGCTGCTGTAGATGATCATGATCCCTTTTCATGTATAGTATCATTCTAAATTATATTTCCCAGCTAACCCTATTTATATTTGTTTATGTCCATGTGTTCCAAACCATTTTACTTAAGATGTGGTCTTGGAGTCAGCAACACCAGCATCCTTAGGAGCTGATGAACAATGCTGACCATGAAGACCCACTCCACACTAGACATGAAAGTTTGCATTTTTCACAAGTTTCCCAGTTCATTTCTCTGTTCTCTGTTCTCTGTTCTCTGTTAAAATTTGAGAAGTACTAGTCCATGTCACTCTCATGTTCATGAAGTCTCAAGATTTCCATGGTCTTTCACTGCCTCCATACTTTTGCCTCATCAGGACACTGCATATCATGGTGTGAGGTTTCTTTTGCCATCCTAATAGCTTAAATGTCCCTTTATAAATTTTGTAAGTAAAATTTAATCATTCATTGTTCTTGATACAATGCCTTATGTGCACCCAGTATACTCTAGTTTGCTTCTGAGTTCTTTCTACTTGTCCAGACCTTTCCTATCCTTCAGGGATACTGTGTCCATAAAACCTTTCCCTACTTATTCATCCAAAATAACCTGCTCCCTTTCTTTGTCCTTATATCAGTCTACATAATACAGATCACTGAGCATGTTGTGAGAAAGCGTTCCTTGAGTTAGGGCCTAATTCTGATTCTTGCTTGTTCAAGTCCCTCACTGCTTACCTCCTCATGCTTAGTGCAGAGTCTGACCCATAGCAGAAACTCCAAACTGGTCTCAAGCTTGATTTGGTTTCACTTCTCATAGAGTCATATAGCATTTGAAGCTTTGCATCAACACTACCACTGTCCATCAGCAGAGTTCCTTCCCCTGGGCCTTCAAGCAGCTCTAAGCCCAGTGAGACTTGTCTCCATCCTTGGATGAAAGCACTCAGGCTGAAAAGAACCTCAAATCTATCAAGATGTTAATGACCTGTGGCAGGACTCTGGCAGCAAAAAAAGCACCTCTGTTGCCAGAATCCATTTATACTGGGTGGGTGTTTTCGACAACCACTTAATTAAACACATTGCTTTTCTCTATAAATTCCCCATGGCAGCAGTCTCATCCAGATAGTTAATGGTCCCTGAGTGACCTGAATTATAGGACAGTGAGGGCATTTAGTTGCTGCAGTCACAAATGTACTTGGAAGTGTTGGTTTTCCCAAAACTGCTACCAATTAGGGTGGAGTCAGAAAGAGCCAAGAGGAGAAAAAAATGTCTGAAACAACTCTCTAACTAGCTATTTGACCTTGGTTGTACATCTCTTTATCCTCTGAGCCCCAGCTCGATTGCTTACAAAATGGAATTATAAAGAGGGTTATTAAGGATTAAATTACTAAATATATGTATAATATTTATAATTACCAAATATACATGTATAATGTTTACAAGTATTGCATGAGCCACCAAGTGCCATGACTTTAATTGTCATTATTACTGCTGTCATTATTAATTCATATTCACATACTTACATGATTATTTATGTATTTACCAAGGTCCATCTATAAGTCAGACTCTATGTAAGTGATGAAAATAGATCAGATAATTAAAATACAGAATCCTGCTTCAAGGAACTCTGTATTGTGAAGAACAGGGATATGTAATTGAAGTCACAGCATACATACTGATATACAGCCCTGTGAATGATTTTGTGGGAGCATAGATCTCACTCTGGCTACACTGTCAAGTTAAGGTAAATGACTCTCAAGAATCAAAGAAGGATGAGAAATTTCTTAAAATATGTGATGGGTAAGGTCATTCTAAGAAGAAGAAATCATATGGACAAGTATCAGAGAAAGCCTTAGGTAATAACAAATAGTTCAGTGTAGCTGCATTATAGTGAGCAAAAACAAACTGGAAAAACTGGGAGAAAAGAATGGAATCAGAAATCTAAGAATTTAGAATGCCAGGTTAAAGATTGTAGATTATATTTTTTTCTAGAGTCAAAGTCAGAGCATCTATAGGTCATTACCATCCTGCTCAGTGTTTCCAAAATTTGAATTTTAATGGTACAAATAGGGTATGCACATGCCCCCCCCCCAAGTTTGCTGGCACATTCCCTCTCTCCATTGTTTTATACTTACTCTTCTTCATTTCCTTGATGCAGGTATGTGTGGGAACCAACAATTATTCAATCATGACAGTCAACTGTGTCATCATTTCCGTATAGGCTCAGTGATCCTGAAATAAGTGATGACAGGAGAGTTTATGCTAATGAAGTAGAATCAGTATTTCTACTTCTTCTCTTCCTCTTCCTCTCCCCCTCTCTCCCCTCTTCTCCTCATCCTCTGTTTCTTCCTTTCTCTTCTTCTCTATTTTAAAATATGTTCACCATTTGTCATATACCATAGACTTTATCTTTCATTAATGGTCACGGTAGACATGTCTATCATAAGCTATTAAAAAACATCAACTAGGGTGTTGGCATTATTGGAAAAGCAATAGGGTCTGGCAGTAACTGCATAATAATTTAAACTTAGTCTTGATTATTCAAGAGCATGCCAATGTGTTTTATTAAAGAAAACAAATAAGACCTCAGTCTTATATTAGGACTATCAACATGTTTAGGCTATTACAGCTGTTATACAAACAGCTATTATAGCCTTTTATAAATAAACATGCTGCTTAATTCACAAACAGTAAATTAACTTCTCTCTATGTGGTTCTACGGTTGTCCCAAAATGCCCTGTTAAAGGGAATGTCAAATAGGTCTATCTGGAATAATAGTCAATGTGCAGAGGAGGGAGTCTGATTTCATTGGTCTTTCTTCTTGATGGAGAGATACCTTTTATAACATTATATGATATACCCTCTGTCCCTGGCATTTTTCTTGGATGATGACTCTATATTTTTATTAAATCAGCACAGAATTTAAGCAGTCATAGCAATTCTTAAACTTTGTAGTTCTTTCTGTTTGGACGCATCAGTGAGGCTTTAGAAGAGATTTATCTTACATACAATCATTAGACTACCTTCTACTATATTCTTGAGGCCCTGGCCATAGTTGATTGGACAAAGAAGGTCCAATCCACTACTTGGCCTGTGACCTAAAAGTACAACGTGAAGGAATTATGGGGTCAAGTATATGCTCTGTTTGAGAATTTGAATAGATATACACATAAGTATAGAGGTCAGTTATTTATGAAAGCAGATCTGAAAATTCATAGATAGTCAGGAATAAGGAGATAATTGTCACAAGCAGACAGAATCAAAGTGGAACAAATGCTGACAGGAAGCAGGAAGAATACACTAGTCGAAAAGGAAACAGAGGGGCTATGTAGAGAGATTCCAGAAATCATGATAGAGACCCCTCCCCCAAGAGAGGAATTTGCCTTCTTTTTTACTTTCTGGCTTTCAAAAATCCTAATTGCATTATGATTCCTATTCCTGGGTTTCAGTGGGATTCCAAATGTTTAGTAACACATCTCTTCTTCTTAGACTTTCCTGATCTGGACTGCATAGACAAAGAGTCATTAGCTAAGCTCATACAGTACGCAGATATCTCTCCCTTTGAAAAAATTAAAACAATAGAGGTTGCAATATGTGAGCATTTGTTGTATTTCGTCCCTCTGTTCTTTCCTCTCTGCTGCCTCCTCAAAATTAGGCCTTGTTCTCCTGCCAGCTGCCTTGGTTTATGATCAAGTGAATACCCTAAAGTGAATTCAGGGGTGGAGAGAACCCCTCAAGGGGTGAACCTCTTGTTCATTCCTTTGTGGACAACTTGAACTGTTCAACAGCTATTCAGTCATTTTGTGTGAAAGAGAGAAGGATGGGGTGTGCCCAATGCCTTTTCTTTGTGTAGCTTTTGAAATATCCTTTACTAATGGTCCTGTGTAACAGGGAGAGCAAAGTTGTCTGGCTGAGTAGGAAAAATGATCAGGAGTAGCCATTAGACGGCATGTGCCTGGCCTTGACTGTATCGCATGGTGCTGAAGCACATCACCTTATTGAGGCTTGGTCCCTAATCTGTAAAGTGGGAAATGGTGATCATTCACAGTGAAAAACATTTATAAATTGCAAAAGAAATGGTGGCTGTTCCAGCATATTATCTGGATTCTGTTTAAGGCTCCCTCTATTTTCCTTCTTGCTTCCTTTGCTTCAGTGATACTGACTTTCTCATCTCATTAAATCTAACGGATCCCTTATCTTTATTTGGTCTCTTCACTTGACTTCAAATACCATTTCAATGAATTTCTCTGTATCCTTGTTACTCAGCCCTCTATATTTGTATGTCTGCTTCCCTCTATATTTATTTGTCTGTGTCTCTTCTTAGCATTAGAGGGTACTTGCCATTAACATAGTTGGTAATCGCTAAGAATGTTGCTTTAGAATTGTAAATTTAAACATTAGAATGTATAGTTTTCCTTCAAAAGATAGAAGGGGGAGGAGGAAGGAAAAGTTTTTGTAATGTGACATGACTGACAAGGCTGTTCCCAGAAAGGGGATATAAAGAGCTGAGAAGGAAAAGGAATTCAGCTATTTTTGGAGAATGGAGGTCCAGAGATAAAGCTGGGACTGCGTGGTGCTTGTGGCCCATGGCCTATGTGTGGGCTAGTAAACTCATGCCTTTAGCATGCATAAGCAGAGTGTGTATGCTGAAAGACTGAATTCTGTGTTGGAGTTTGTCATATCTAGTTTGACTCATGTTTTTAGAGAGGCTATGAGAAGGCCTAAAATGGACCTGCTGTTGGTTCCTGGGTCTTGGACTATTTCTACTGCGTAAAGTAAGAAGGACAGTGCAAGAAGAAGAACACGTCGTGCTTTTGACCATGTGCTTGGAAGAAGCTGAAACATGCCAAAAGAGGGAAAAAAGGATGCCCTGCTTTTTCAACACATGCTGCTAAACTCAGATTGATTGGACATGTGGTGAAGTGACCAGAGACTAAAGGACAGTTTTGGACAGTGGTGGGGTATCTGTATTTTTCATGTTCATCTTATAGTACATATTTAGGCAATCACTTTTTTGTTTAGTAATAAATAGTTTGAACACTTTTAGAGTTTTCTCTGCCTTGGAAATTACAGCAAAAGCTGTGGGTGGCAACAGGAATCTTAAAGAGGTAGACATAAATTTTTTTTCTTTGACCTGGGAGAGAAAGCTTGGAGCAAGCAGCAGGTATTTCAATAACAAACGTAACTAGTCTGTGGAAGCTTAAATGTTAACAGAGGTTCTTGCCTAGTTGTATTACATTGCAAGCTATAGAGATTTTTCCCTGGTTTAGGAAAAGGTGGCAGAAAAATGATTTTTAGTAAAAAAAAGCCTGCATCCCTCGCCCAACAACAATAGAATGTATGTATAGAAAAATAGGAGTTTGTTTGGTTCACTACTGTGCCACTAGCCCTGGAATGTGATAGTTACTCAATACACATTTTAGATATAAAGGAAATTATATCTGGATTGAATACCTGTTATTACATCTCTAGGAAATACCTTCCATATAACACATGAGAGATTTAGTTGCAAATCAGTGACTTGACTTAGAGCTATAATTCTTATTACCACCCTGTGATACCTAATTTGAAAGCATATTTGAATCTACTATTGATTTCTTTGACTTTGTATCTAAATAAGTGCTGGATTGATACCAAGGGAGGGGGTGGCAGGCTTTTACCTAAAATTTCTTTCCCCTGTTTTTCCTAAAGCCAGAGTCAAACCTTAACCTATTGCAAGCTAGCAAAAGCCTTTGTTAATCCTTAAACTGCCAGAGACTCACTAGTTACCTTTGTCATTCAAATACCTGCTACTGCCTGGCTCTCCCAAATCAGGAGGAAAAAAAAAATCTTCAAATCTTCAAGTCTACCTTTAAGGATTTGCTGCCACCCACAGCCCTTGCTGTAATTTTCAAAGCCAGATCATACTTGAAAATGTACAGACTATTTATTACTAAGCAAGGTGATTGCCTAAATATGTAATACAAAATAAACATGAAAAACACAGTTACCTCATCATTGTCCAGACTGTCCTTTAGTCTCTGGTCACCTCACCACATGTCCAATTAGTCTGATTTCAGTATGTGTTCTAAATGCAGGGCATCCTTTCCTCCTTCTCCAAGCATACAGTCAAAAGCATAATGTTCTTCTTCTTCCTTGGTATTCTCCTGACTTTAGACAGTAAAAAAAACTCTGAGACTGAGGAAACAACAAAGTTCCTTTACTCAGGCCTAGCTCACCGCCTCTCCAAAAACATCTGAACCAATCAAGTTCTGATCTGCAAGCTGATTCTCAAAGATTGTTATCAATCTCTTTCATCTCATTCTTCTTCTTTTCTTTCACATGGCTCCTAACATATACTGGTTCCAACTGGGTGTCCATGTCAGCAAGATGCATCATGGTAGGCTTTATGAGTCTGCCTACGTGTTCGTGGATATTTTGTTCAAGAAATGGCAGTTGATTTTTGCTTGGCCCTGTTTTTTGGTCTTCAGGTAACAGTACTTAAAGGTTCCTGTCTTATGGGATGCTAACCTGGGCACTCTGGCCTGGTCAGGGTTATTTCTCCTCCTTTTCTATTTCCTGCTAACATACAGGTAACTCTTGTCCTCCACCAGTGGGTCAATAGTGCAAGGTCTTCTAAGATACTCCCAGCACATGTTCTGCTCACATTCTTCAAAAAAATTTGATGAAGTGTTTGACTAGGAACTCTGTCCATGTTCTGGGGTGACAGGGATGGACTGTGCTTGTGCTAAAGGGTACAAAATCATTCCAGGCACCTGTGCTAGAGGGACACAGTACCTGTGATATTCAGAAGGCTTCTTCCTTTTTGGGTGATGTCATGTACTGCCCACAATGCTTCGTGTACCCTAAATATGCAAGAGGGTGTTTGTCACTTTTCTTTCCCACCTTTGGAATACTTTAAGATTTAAGTGCCAGTTAGGAAAAAAAATTAGGGGTTTGCAGTTAGCTGTTGAAATGTCAGCTTTCAACTTTTGCGAGATCATTCAGTAAGTAGGGGGGACACCTGCATCTCTAACTCTGGGCCTGTATGAAGAAAAACTCACCAGCTCTCAGGAATCAAATGCTTGAAATCTAAGATGAGTTTAAAGTGTAAGAAGAAGACTACATTCTAGTTAAAATGAATCTTAACATCTAAGGAGTCTTGGCAAACTGATCAAATAGAGTTTGTCTTCAGGGAAAGAATATTAAAAAAGGAACTAACTGTTACAAAAAAGGATTCTCTGTGCCAGAAATAGGGTAGGATTAAGACATGAGCTAGTGATGCTCTTTGGTCTTAGCTACCTTAGCTGAGGGAAATAAGTACCATAGGAGGTTTAATTCTGGAGTTTAAAGAACTTTTGATAAATTGAGAATGGTAAGAATTAACTATTTGGATTGGACAAACACTGTTGATACCCCGATGCACTCCAATCTGCAATGCTGGGTACATCCATGCATCTTTCTGTGCAACCAAAATATTTTTCAGATATAGATTTGAAGAGGATCTACCTGAGTGACTGAAAACTCTGAAATGGGTGTGGTTTAGATTCCTCCATTAACTCTAGAAAATGTCATGGTCAGAATCTTGGTTCTGCTACAGGCTAACTTTTGACAGGCTAGAGTTGGATGGGATCTAATCTCAGAAATCTTGACTCAGAATGCTGTGGATTGCTAGTCTCTATTTTTAGCATAATTCTGTTTTCATAATTTTCATTTGCATTCTGTGCAAACCCTTTTTGTCTTAGAGGTCATCTGCTACATGCTGCTGTACATGCCATTTCTTCTTTCTAAAAGTAATAACTAGTCTACCTTCTGCATCAAGCTCTTCCCTGCCCTCCCTGAAATCCCTTTTTATAGCATACTATTTAGAGATCCTTGACTGACTTTGTAGGTGGGCCTAGGTGTCTTTCTGCAGAGCAAAACATTTAATAAAACATATGGAAGAAGACTCCCTCAGTTTAAATCCCAGTTTCAGAACTTCTGACTTTATGAGTTTTGGCAAATTATTTAACCATTTTAAGCTTCAGCTCTTCAACTATAAAGTTGTGGTGATGGCACTATCTTCCTCAGATATTGCTTGAAACTCAGATAAAGTCATCCATATGTAGGGCTTAAAGTAAAATCAGACAAAATAAACATCCATTAAATGTTAGCCACTAATTTTCATAGCACTGAGTACAAAATTACCTCTTATTATTTGCTGTTCTAACCCGTAATAATAATTTATTTTTCTTTCTCCCATATTAGGTTTTAATTTTTTCAAGAGCAGGGACATCATAAAGGATTTTAAGTTTTGAGCACCTATATAATGTTTTTAGTATAGCATAGACACTGCTCACTATTGATAAAGAGAGATTTCATTATTCACTCATTGTTTGGGGTCTGGTGGAGTGTTGAAAAGCATAAAGTAAAATATACCTTGGATGGATCCTGATGTTACTTAGTATAAGTTAGTTTGCATTGATCATTTCATGCTGCTATAACAAAACATCTTAGATTTGGCTACTTAAACAAATGTTATTTATTTCTCACTGTTCTAGAGAAGAGGAAGTCAAATATCAAAGTAACTGTGAAGCAGAGAAATGGTCACAGGGAAATAGGTACAAAGGTGAGACATAGACAGCCTCCTCCCACGCCTGTATATCACTAGATCATAGTGATATGTAAGCTTAACTTCTTGCCTTAAAGTAGAAGCTCCCAAGGTCCTTGCTCAAGTACTAATTTAACTTAGGAGAGAAGACTGTCAAGAAGGCAACAGATAATGGATAAGGGTTTAATTGCAAATGCAGCAAGACTCACATTTTTGCTACATTGTTGTGTTTAACTTGTAATTCTGCTGTTGTAAGCCTGCTTATTTTAAAAGCCCCTCTTCCCTGAAGGTCTGTGCTGCTCTCTCCCCTGAGCTGTGCCAGAGAGGGACAGTCCTGGTTGGCTGGTTATTAGGTTCATTGTTAATTGAATCCTAGACTTAGGTCTGTGTTTAGGGGTACCTTACAACATTTTGGAAACCCCAGTGAGATTGCTTCCTAGAATATGCTGAGTCAACCTCCCCACCGGGGTGCAAAGGGCGAATTTCTCTACCTTCTCCTCAGGAACATGAACATACAATATTGAGTTGTACAATCTTCAAAGCCTCGTTTCTGATTCCTTAGAGCCTTATTTCTGACTCTTCAGAGTCTCATACACCTCTGGAGGTGAGTTTGGGTTGTAGAGCTCTATATTTGAAGACTCAGTGAAAGACTGGACGCAGCATTTACTTTCCAAGTCCAGAGATGCTGGTGTGACATCATTGGGTCTCCTTATGGAATCTTTCATGAGACCAAGAATCCTTAACCAAGAATCCTTGGTTAAGCATTTTGATGACTTGTCATCAAATCCTCTTGCAATGTGTTAGGAAGTGGCCACTTGTCTTGTTTCTGTCCTATCTGTTCTGAGTATTGTCTTTTGTTGTTTTCTGCTTCATTTTCAGTAACAGCAGTGTGGGACAAGACAACATCAGTCCGAATACTCCACTTAACTGTATTCTTGGTCATTTTAAGTTGTTCCAAGAAAAAGACAGCTGGGACTAGAGGTTAAGGAGGTTTTTCTTTTCTTCTTCCTTTTCTTTTTTTAAGAGTGTTAATCCTAGGCATTCCAGGTTGCTGGCTACCTGACAAAAAGCGCACCTTAAAGATTCAATTCCTGTCTCTGCTTTTAATGGCCTTCAGTGGTGGTTGGGGGCTCTGGGCTCTGATCCAGATGACTCTTTAGCAGTGCTGCCAATTTATTTCACTTGGGGACTCATCCCTGCCGGATTCCAGCACCTCCTGATTTTCTCACCTATCAGATTAAATAGTTGTGCTCTTTTGTTCCAATTCCTAGATTATGGCCAGTGTGGACTGGTTTAAGTTAACTTGCTTTGGTCTGGCCTGTCTCCGTACTCTGTCTGGTTATTTTTTATTTATCTATTTATTTTTTATTGTGTCTTAGAGCTCTGAGTAAGAACGGGTGACATATCCTCCATTCAAATTCTGGCAAATAGGTCTCATTATGCTTATGACGCCATATAAGAAATATAATACAACACTGTAGTACTATTTGACCTGTGTATTTTCTGGGACATTAAAAAGTGTCCTCTTACTGGAACTCTAAACTATCATACTTTTTCAGTTGGGTATATTATAAAAAAGTTTAGGGAAATGGGGAGAGACACTGAAGCTGGTTTGTGTAGCTGTTATCACCACAGCCTCACAGAGAAAATCAGGAAGTTAAACTTGAATCACCTTATCTCTTTAAAGTTGCTTAAAAATTGCAGACTTTTACATAAGTAAGCAAAAAGCAGGGACTCCCAGGCACTGTTTCAATGAGGGTGGAGCAACCATTTGGAGTTGTGTCTAAGGGTTTTTAAACTTTTTCTCTTGTACTCCCCAGGCATCTGCATTTAGACTCACAACTCTTATGTCAGAGTTTTTCTACTTTTAATTGCCTTGAGTTTGGGATCTTGATAGTCTTCTAAAGTTTACTGTCTTTATGCTAGACCTTCTAGATATTACTGCTCATATCTTCAAGAAATATATGCTAATGAAATGGAATTACCATTTGACCCAGCAATAGCTCTTCTGGGAATCTACCCAAAGGAGACCTCAATGTGTGTACAAAGGGACACCTGTGCTCGGATGTTTATTGCAGCACTATTTTTAACTGCAAGGACATGGAAACAACCCAAATGCCCCAAGACAGAGGACTGGATGAAAAAGATGTGGTATATAAACACAATGGAATATTACTCATCAATTAAAAATGACAAATTTGATAATTTTTTGGTAACATGGATGTACTTAGAAGAAATCACATCTGCAGAAACAAGTCAGAAGGAAAAAGACAGAAACCAAATGGTTTCACTAATATATGGACAACCAAATGAGAGTACATAACTGGGGGAAGGGGACCAGCTGGAGTGACCAGGGAGGGGAGGTGGTGGGTGACCCCCAGGGATCACAATGATGTGAAATATATATATGTATATACATATAAATTATATATATACATATACATATATACATATACATATATACATACATATATACATATATAATTATATATATATATACATATACATATAAATTATTTAAATAATACAAAAAAAGAAAAATATGCTAGTTCATAAAAATTATATACATCACCCAGGACAATTCCTAGATACAAATAAAATTCATGTTAGAAATTCTGTTAGAAATCCTGTTCTTATAGGTCCCAAACATTTATTCAAACTGGGTGATCAAATTCTGCTAAAAACTTGGAAAACAAGCACCAGAAGCTCAGCTAGCTGAATGGAGGACTGACCCATGGGAAGTACTCCTAGTTGATAACAGAAGCAGTCAAGTTTACTGGAATCAAGCCTTGAATCCACAATGCCAGGGCAAATAAGGTGCTAAAAATATCAATGAAAATCCAAGAGAGCAGGAGGCTGAAAGTTGACTTTAAAAATGACAATAATGTTTATGCTAGTAAATTATTCTTATCTCTCCAGGGGTCATCATACCATTCAGACATGATAAAAATTCCTGGATGTATTTGGCAAAACATGTTCTGAATGTCTTTGAATTTTGTTTTGCATGTGGGACTTAATGTTAAACAAATATGCCTAATGGTGTATGCTCACCCCATGAGAGTCATGGAATTATACTTTAATTCAGCATTTGGACAAACCTATGACTGACTTTGATATGTATAATTAGGTGCCTATTGTAACTGAAAAGGACAGAAGAATGTTCATATTAAACTTGGTAAATATGTCACCTGCCAAACAATATGGTCTTTCTCAGGATGTCAGTAAAATTGCCTGAATTGGGCTGCAGAAAATAACATGACTGTTCATTTAGAATGTGTTTTTCCTTCTGTCTGACCCCTCTGAAATCTTAACACGGATGAAGGCAGAGATTCCAGAGCCATTCTGCCAGACTTCAACACAGGGGGCTGTGAGCAATTGCTTGCAAGCCCACCAATTTGTCCAAGGTACAAAAGCTAGAGGGATTTAAGGGAAAACTCTTGTCTGAGTGGATCAAGGTGGCCAAAAGGTATCCAGTAAAAGAGATATCCTAGAAGACAGGCTGATTAGAAACATGGCCAAGGTTATAGTGGCAGTTTTTCAGGACTGAACTTCCCAGATACTGGCTAAATAGGGATGGGGACTCACATGAGGTAGTGGCCCAAGAAGAAAAGGCTGTCACTATGAAAGGACTGTGTAAGTTGCAGAAAGAGAGAGACATGTGTGTTAGAGAAAGATGAAATGTGACTTAAAGTAGGGGAGATAAGGGAGTTATGTGGAGGAAACACATCAAAGAGAATGACCGGATATTTCAAAAGAAGCCATGCCAGCAGATGGGATTTGGAGCTAGAGGAGCGTCAGATGTGGCTGAAAGGCAAGTCCAGTGCAAACCTAGAAATATTTTAAAAGTTAAAAGACTTGGTGGCAAATGAGGCTTAGTACCCAGCTTCTGCCTCGGAGACTAGTCGACATTATCTGGGATACGAAGTCAAATTCTGCTAAGTTTGGCCTCACTGTGCCAGCATGGGTGTGTCTATCACACTGGGGTATGGACATGGACATTGTGGGTGCAGGAGACAGAAGAGATCATCACAGTACTTGACAAAAGGGCTTAGTTGTGCTCTTCCTGGGCCACAATTTAAAGAATGGTGCAAGGATACTGTTCTCCAGGTGAATAATTCTTAAATGTCCGAGCCTTTGTACACCAGCACAGGGGGCAGGGAAACCCCTGGTGTGGTCTGACACTGAACAGCAAGCATTTTGAGAACTCTCCTTAGGAGTGTTCCTGGACAGGTGACTCTCCAACACCTGCATCACTCACTGACTACAGGTGATAAATGCTATGTGACCCCTCCAACCTGACCTGGTGGATGTCCCCTGGAGGAAGCCAGATCAAACACTTTTCATAGACATAAGTAGTCTTGGTTTCTAAAAGAGTCTGGTATGCAGAGCTATGGTGGTTTTCCTGGGACAAATTGTTTGGGTACAAGCCTTGGACGATGACACATCAGCATTAAGGGTTGAGCTCAGCGTCTGGACCCAGGCTCTCAGATTTGGGAAAAAAAATAAAAGTTTTAACATTTATATGCACAGCAAGTATGCCTTTGTGACTTCTCACATTCATGGGATGTCCAAAGAAAGGGAACTCTTAACATCATGGGGACAGGACGTTAAAAATGCAGAAGAAATCCTGGCCCTACAGGAAGCTATCTGGCTGGCAGCCAGAGTGGCCACTAAAACTGCCTAAGACCACTTGAAAATTTTGCTGGTCCTGCCTGTACTGGATCTGCCCCTTCAAGCTTACCACCCCACTGAAGAACTCCAGATTGCCAGTGAGCCTGGACGCTAAGGAAGGCACAGATGGGCAACACAATCTGCCAGACCAGAGGATCCGACGGCCACAGTCAGAGCGGAAGGCTCTAATCCATCAGATTCCTCAAAGAAAAGGACACTGTCAGTGACTGTGTGACTTATGTGCAGGTAAAGTGAAGGGCAACTTCTAAGACTACCGCTGGAGTAAGGTACAGAGGAGCCCACCCAAGTGAGAAGAATTTCACTAAAGTCAAGCCAGACCTCAGGGGTACTGCTATTTATTGGTTTTTGTAAATACCTTTTTGGAATGGGTACCAAAAGTGAGATGGTTCAGGTAATTGTTAAATAGTTAATTCAAAAAGTAGTTCCTTATTTCGGCTTGTCAACTGTTATGGGGTCTGGTAATGGCCCTGCTTTTATAGCTCATATAAGCAAATTGGTATTCCAGACATTGAAGATTAAGAGGAATTTTCACTGTGTTTACAGATCCCGGAGTTCGGAAAAAGTAGAGAGGATAAATTGCACTCAAAAAATGACCAAATTTCTTCTCAAGACTGGCCTAAATTGGGCATCTCCTCCCCTTCACGCTCTTGGGAATAAGATACACACCTCATGTTCATGTTTTTACTTCCTCTGAAATTGTTCGGCAAAAATGTTTTGTTCTTTCTTTTATGATTTGTCTCTGTTAATGTTTTCATTTTGTTCATGTGTTATTTTTCTGATTCTAATTATTTGTGATTTTTGTAGTTCACTGGGCTGGCTAATTGAGACTATTTTGATTCCTTTCAGACAATTATGGAACTCCTTTTATTTAGGACAATTGCTAGAAGTTTATTTTATTTCTCTGATGTCATATTTTTGATTATTTGCCTCTTTTGTAGTAATGTTTATTTTAGAATTTGTTTACTCAAATAGCAAAAAAGTGTCTCTTTAAATCAAAAAGAAAAATGTATAGGGCAGCCTTCTGAGTAATCAGCCCATTGCTTCGAACAAGTCAATGATTTGACTCATAGAGCCAGTGGGAAATGAAGCAGAGAAATGTTTACTAGGGAATAGGGACTGAGGTCAGACATAACCAGACCCCTCCCCAGCATGTGCAGTAGATCATAGTGACATGTAGGCTTAAATTCTTGCTTTAATGTAGAAGCTTCGAAGGTCCTTGATCAAGTACTAGTTCAACTTAGGAGAGGAGACAGTTGGGAAGGCAGCAGATAAGGATAAGGGCTTAATTGCAAATCCTGCAAGACTCACATTTTGCTACATTGTTGTACTTAACTTGCAATTCTGATTTTGTAAGTCTGCTTGCCATAAAACCCCCTCATTCTGGAAGGAAAGTCTGTGCTGCTCGCTCCCCTGAGCTGTGCCAAGAAGGGACAGTATAGCTTGGCTAGTTATTAGGCTCATAGTTAATTGAACCTGAGACTTGGGTCTGTGTCTAGGAGATACCTTACAACACCTACAGATCTGACTTTCATGAGGATTGTCTTTCTGATTTGTCTTCTTGGAATAATCACCAAACTGGAAGAGAGGAAGCTCTAGTACCACTTCCTCTCATTTTAAGGGCACTAATCCCATCATGGGTACTTTATTCCTCTTAACTTCATTTAAACTTTGTCACCTCTCAAAGAATCTACCTTGGACTACAGTCATATTGGGAATAATAGGTTCAACATCAGCTTTTACCTGGAGCAGGAATATTC
Organism: Uropsilus gracilis; assembly: GCA_004024945.1. Classification (NCBI taxonomy): domain Eukaryota; kingdom Metazoa; phylum Chordata; class Mammalia; order Eulipotyphla; family Talpidae; genus Uropsilus; species Uropsilus gracilis. The sequence continues at coordinate 188,914 of PVHY01000270.1, read as the reverse complement.
AGTTTGCAACTGAATCTTAGTTTCCTCATCTATTTTTATATATCTGGATCGTTCGGTGAATATTAAAAGAGGCGATATGTTCCTAGTATCTGTACAATAACTAATCCAGAGAAGACTCCCAGTTGTTGGAGGCTTTTATTATTAAAAACATAACAAAACAAAACTAATGACAGAATTATTCAATGTTAAATCATGGAAGTTTTAGATGTGACATGTGACATACACATGCCTGTCATAACTACATATATGCATACACACATATAGACAAACTGTACATGCATAATTTTCCAACTAAAATGAACTTTTTTAGTTTTTATTATATTTTTAGGAATTGGAACAATATGTAACTCCTTGGTGGGAATTAGCATATTGAGGGAAAACACAATCTCTGTGGATACATATGTAGATGTTTACACACCTGTCCTACCTGTGCTTTATGGCAAGACCCTGTTTGTCCTGCAGTGGAACACAATAAAGAAGTGTTGAAGAAATGGATGAGCCATGCTAAGATTGTCCTTTCTGTGCAATCCAAAAATGAATCTGTATTTTGCAGCTTGTGATTCTCCAACACTAATCTGTGATCCACCAATCTGTAGATTTACAGACTTATGTTATTATAAATCCCATCACAACTTTGGATGCCTTGTTAGCCTTTCCTGTACGATAGCACCTCATTTCCCTTAGAAATTTGTTCTCCTTACAAGTTGGATGTGCTTCCCAGAATTTGCAAGTGCTAACTCATAGCCTGGCACAGAATTGACTGGATGTTAGGTAGTGAGGGGTTAAATGAACCATTGGAAGTTAAGTCAGAAGACCTGGGAACGAGGTAAATTTGTGGACATCTGGTTTATATAGAATAGTGTGTTTAGAGACTCTATTTTGACAAAATGAAGACTCAGGGAAAGAATAATGAATGATTGAAAGAATGTATATAGCTTATCTAGTTAAAGGTTATCTATGACTTCACTTACCTCAGGGAGAAGGAAATTGCTTTGCTTCATTGCCATGCATTTTAATCTGCTTGTGTTTGAAGAGCAGTCCCGAATTGGATTCTCTTCAGGGCCAGGAACCTGTGGGTGCTCAGGGAGTGTGTGTGTGAAATGAGTGATTCAGTATTTTCTTCTTGGACACTGATTTCTGGCTAGCCAAGATTCTTTCTTCTTCTGTCAGGACCTGAGCTATACTACAAGGTTAGAGGGGTATTCAAAGGAAGATTAATTTGTAAATCAGGTTATTCACATAATTCAATATCAAGGAAGATGTCTGCCTAGTGGTGTGTGAGTGTGTGTGTGGAGGGGAGGGTGGTTGGGGTGGGATGCATCTACAGTTGGAGAGAGATTGTGTGAATTGGGAGATAATATTAAAAAATCTTTTATGGATGGAAATTATTTCCAAATCACATATTAATTCGATATAACCTTAAAAGAGCAACTGAAAGCATTGTTTGGCACAGGATGGGGAGCCACTGGAAAGGCATTTGGGATGATGTCTAACTGCTAACTGGTTGAGGGTCCTAGTAACTTACTCTGATGGGTCCTGCCTGTCATTGCTAGTTCGTTGTTGCCCTCTGCTGGTGAAACTGTTGTCATCCAAAGAAACTGAAAATCTCATTTTGCCATTTGTGACAACATGGATTGGACTGGAGTTTACTGGGTAAAATAAGTCAGGTATAAAAAGACAAAATCCTTATGATTTCATTCACACGTGGAAGATGAATAATCAAAATAAGCAAGCAAACAAAAACAAACTGTTAAAACCTTAAGAACAAAATGCTGTTATCATAAGGCAAAGGGGACTGGGAGTGGGTCAGTTGGGTATAAGAAATCAGTTGAATGGAGGTAGATGAAAATAGGCTTTTGGTGAAAATCACAATATAATATCTACAGCTGTGGAATTGAATATCTTAGGTATAGTTCATGTTTTAAGCCCGTGTACTCTAATAAAACTAAAAAATAAAAGCCATTTAGAATTTTAACTCTCAGAAATAATTAGTGTTAACATTTTAATCTGTTTTTTTTGTTGTTGTTACAAAATTGGAAGTATAGTAAGAGAAACACCCTATTTTTCCATTATTTTGCACGAACATTTTCCTACTGTTTCTGATTATTTTTTTAAAATGTGCTATTTTATGTGTACTTCAATGTATAAATCTAAGGATAAGCTCTCCAAGCAGTGTGAACCAAGACATATAAGTGGAATAGCACAAGGATAATTTGTTCTTCAATAATTCACTTTAGAATTACTTCTGGGCATTTACAACCTTGGAAACACAATGGTGTCTGTGGAGAGGAGGTAGCCATTAACTTGCCAGTCAGAGAAAAAAGTAGCTTTAAAATTGCAGCTGGAATAAACACTATGAAGGAGAAATACTGTATATTTAAATAGCATAGATGAGGATGAAGAGAAGTAGACAGATACAGTAACTGAAAGAGCACTCTGAGTTAACAAGGTAAAGATTAGGAGCAACCTTGCCAGCAGAGAGAACAACATACACAAAGGTCTTTTACTAGGAGTGGGTATGGCGAATTAAAACAAATAAAAGAATATTAAGGAGTGTGGAGTGGACAGACTTGGCCTGCAACGAGTGAGTTTGAAGAAGTAGATAGGATTTAAGGCTACAAATCTTCTTGGACCAGAGAAAGGATTTCTATCATTTCTTATTACAGCTCATGCCACTGTTGGGTGGGGTGTTAAGCGCGTGCGTGCTGCGCACGAGCCTGTGTGTGTGTGTGTGTGTGTGTGTGTGTGTGTGTGTGTGTGTGTTTGAAAGACCCAAAAGGCCCACCTCATTGCAGTATGGTGAAGTTTCACAGAAACAACAATAAATGTAGGTAAATTAGGTCAAGGTGGCTACTAGCTCATGCCTAGTAAGAAGGTGATGACAATAGCTCAAGCAAAAGATAAAGGAAAGCTACATCAGGATAGTGATGTTGTGTGGAGAGAATAGAATTTAGCAAATGATGCTTAGGATTTAGCAAATGAGTTGCCAAAGTATGCTAAGGGATCTGAATTCCTTAGTTAACAGAACAGGATGGAAGGAGGGGTCTTACTCAAGTTAGGGGACGCTGAAAGAGAATACAGTTTGGAAGAGACAGTTAAGAGTGTGAGAGAGAGAGCTTTCCCTGAGAGAACAATTCCAAGAGTTGTGTGTAGAGACATATCAACTCCTGCCTTAGGTGTATTTTATCACATTTTCACTCCAGACTGAAGGGTCTTCTACCTGTATGTGGGTGCCTCTAGGGAAAAAGCCAACAGAGTGCCTGCAATTCATGTCTCCATGCCTGTTTCAGGTCCATGAGCAATTGCTTGTGTAAAACAGTAGGTAAATATTTTTGAGGGTCTCAAGACTCTGGTTTTCTTATTCTTATGAGAGTCATGACACCTAGTTGAATTATTATAAATATGAATTGAGAACATTGATAAGGAATGGCTTTTTAGACCTTCACAAGCACTACATTATTTCTATGTCTAAGCTTGTTGTGAATGTGTAAATTTGTGTAAATAAGTAAATATGTGTAAATTTTCATTTACATTAATATTAAGATTATTAGATGCAATGTTTTCTCCATGAGTTTTTTTTTTTTGGGAGGAAATGGTATGATTAAAATCCAAATAAATAAATATACCACCCAGGAGTTGGAGAAGATGGGCCCAAACTATTTTTAAACCTGTGTGTTTACTTAAATTCAGACTTTCCCAACATGTAAATTATGCAGAGTCTGTGTCACAGCAGAGCACTTTGTGTTCCTAAAAAGAATTCTTTTTTCCCCCCTAAATCCTTTACCTTTTAAAATAAATCTCATTATGGAGTGCTGACATTTTCAGTAAAACCATTCAACCAAAAGCTGCAGCTTTTTTAGTCTAAAAACAAGTCTGGTTTATTAGGTTGCAGCTTATAACTTGCTGCTAAGTAGATGCAATCTATTTAGAGAAATTTATGTAGATATCTGATAAGACATTTCAGAGTCCCTATCTCTTTCTGACTAAGACTAAGTGTGTTAAACAGATTATCAAGCCTTCTCTCCTTTCTCAGAGGAAGGATTGAGTACTGCAGTATGTTAAAATAGAGACTATAGAAGCTCGTTTTAAACCAAATCTTGCAGACTTTGCCCCACCATTATCCTTACTACCTACTGTCTACTAACTCTACTATCCTATTCTAGATCAGAGACTTTGGATGTAACCTTCTTCACAGGTTGTGGAGAGATGTAGAACTAATACTGTAAATATATTGTGGCTGCTATGAAATGACTTAGTGCCTCCATCAATGAACTCATCCTTTTTTCCCTCTACTTTTCTATTGTACCCTTCCACCTTTCCTTTTTATCTCCTTCACACCTCCCTTATTCCTTTGATCATTGATTTAGCTCACTTACTTATCCTTGTTTATCTTCTGTTATTAGTTTACACTGAGGACTGTAACACATTTAGGTTACCCAAATTCCTTTAGTGACTGAGGTTCCTTGTCAGTGATAAGAACAGCTAATTTGTGGGGAACAGACTGAGCATCATTTCCATTGATGCACTCCACAAGTCTATAAGGTAAGTGCTGCTATTGCCCACATTTCACAGATAAAAAATGTGAGGTGAAGTCAGGATAAATCTTCTACCTTACACAGTGATGGAGCTGTAAACCCCCACCAAGATCCATACTTAGTGCCAAGACCTCCAAAATAATTATGATTGGAACACATTGATTCCTGCAACAGATATGTATTTAGAGCAGGTTATTTGAAAGGCATTGAATGAATTAGTGGTCTAATAGACAGTGTCTCTGAAGACAAATACATGTATGCATATGCATGTGCATACACACACACACATAGGGATGATAGCACTCACTGGTATTGCCCTACACTCTGTATTTCACAGTCTATTTTGGTCAATGCCCACATGGCTCCTATTGCCAAACATTTTACATATCATTCCTTCTTATTAATCATGGTAAATGCCACAGTGGAGCAAGCATCAGGATGCTTTGGAAGAATGTTATAGAGGGATGTATTTATAGAGAAGCTTAAGAAGTTCTCTTACATGAACAGTGCACTACTTGAGCAATGAATGTTCTCAGCTTATTTTGATAGTATGTTAGGTGGAGGCCAGATGACACAGCAACATATAAATGGTGTTAAGCAATTTGTATTTGATACTAAGATGAAAAGGATGTTACTTAATAAAGTGACCAGGTGAATAATATCCTAAGAATTCAGATTTGAGTCAATCACAAGTCATATTTCTGTCTTTTAGGGAAGATAAAACAATTTTAATCAAAGTCAAAACATGCTGTATACTAAAAGCTACGGGAGGCAAAAATTGTAAACTATGTTCAACTTCTTTTAACAGAAGTCATAGTTTTATTTTCTTCTTGTTTGTTTTCTCTGTTGTAGACTTTCTTATGATTCAGTCAGAGATTTTCAAGCTGTCCAGGATTTAAGTCTCAGGCAATCAATTCAGTAAATACTTATTTAGTATCTATTTGGCCCTTGGTTCAAAAGAATCCTACTGCCCTTGTTTCACCATAATTTAACAGCAAGGATATAATAAAATAAGCTTAAATTAGGGCCTGTCAATCAGTATATCTCTAGTCAATCTCATTTGATTTCCAGTCAATTTGTGGACCTTTGGAGACTAGCACAATCTCGCTCATAATGAGTGAAGTTTGTGATACAGATTAGTTAGAATGAATAAATGTTTTTGGTGCTTGGAGAAAGATATGCTCCACAAAGTTTTCCTAGGGGACTGAGAAGATAAGAAAGCTCATGAATTAATCCATTGCTAACATGATGTATACTTGCCATAGCCTTAACAAACCCTATCATGCGTACGGTAGTGATATCTCTTCTCTGTGGTTGCAAAGCATTTCCTAAGGTCTCCACTTCCTCTCTCCCTTGGTTATGGGGCCAGACTGAAAGAGAATTAGATAGTTTCAGTCTCTCATTCATGTGAGATGATCAACCTCATTGTGCTCTGTGTTACAAGAAATAATGCAATGAAAACCTCTACTTTTTATTTCTTAATTTTACTTAATTCTTGTTAAAGTAACATTGTATTGTATGAGTTTTAGGTTTACATCATTGAAAATCAGTGTGTAAGGGTAAAGGATAGATGTGGTTTATAGCATTGAACTTAATGCATTCTAGATATTTTAACTCTGAATAAAGCACATTTGAATGCTATTGTCTTACTTGTGAAAATTATACCATTGGCTTTTCTTCTCTTTGATGATTCCTCCAGGATTGACCACTGGAACAATGAGAAGGAGAGGATTTTGTTGGTCACAGACAAGACTCTCCTGATCTGCAAATACGACTTCATCATGCTCAGCTGTGTGCAGTTGCAGCAGATCCCCCTGAACTCTATCTATCGCATCTGCCTGGGCAAGTTTGTCTTCCCTGGCTTGTCACTGGACAAGTGAGTTTGTGGTATTAGACTTAGGGAAGTGGTACATGTTAAGCAGAGGGGCAGTGGTGGGCAGGGGGAGACATGGGCATGTGGGAAAAACAGGAAGAACGCATGGGAGAGCAGAAAAACTGTATAGTTGAATTTTTCAAACCATCCCTGGGTCCTATTCTGGCAGGCATTAGGGATACGATTTTAAGTATATTTGCACTTTAATATGAGAATCTAGCACTTATGTGATTAAATATAACCTGGAAAGAACTGTGAACATATCAAGGAAATGTTAACCTAATTCAAGTGGCAAAGAATCAGAGAATCTTTGCTGGAAAAGCGCTTGAGCCAGTATTTGACTTTGTATAGAACTTAGTCAAAGAAGGAAAACAAATGTTTAAGAACATTTCAAGCAGAAGGAATGGTACGATCAAAGGAACAGAGGTGGAAAAATGCTATACCTTTGACAAATGAATTACTTTGCGAAGCACAGTGGAACCCACAATGACTAAAAACTCCTCTTAAAGAAGTATCTCTGGGAACATTTCTGGAAGCTCAGTGGGAGATGTGTACATCTCAGAGCTGTTCACAAGCACCAATAAGTTTTTGAGATCCAGAGGAATGTTGTAACTCAGTAAGTTCCTCATATTTTTCTGAGAAACAACCTTCCTTTCCTGAACATTTTTTTACCTAAGTTAGGACAGCAAATTTCCTTTGAGTCTCTGACAATGAGCTATTACTGTGAGCTTCTTGAAAGCAACTACTTTGTTTTTATCCTTTATTCACCTGTTATTGGGACTGGAACATAGTAAAAACTAAAAAAGCACAACTTTATCAAGTGATTGAGTACCCTTGCTCAAGCATATCATATCAAAGATCTTTTTCTTTGCTTGTATTAAAGTAGTAACTCATTGACTTAGTTCACGAACTTTGAACTGGTGAATTTTTCAATAACACATGTACCATGTATATATATATATTTAAACATTACAAAAATGTTTATTTTCAGGAAATATTTTTCCTACTCCAGATTCTCTGTTTCCTAGACATACTTCTAAAGATGATAGCTAGTAATTTCATGTGGTTTCTAAAAATAATCTATCAATATTTAAGACTAAAAATGCCTTTGTATGTATATTTGTAAATCTGTATACACATATCACAAATTATTTTACATAATGTGTGCACATGTCAAAAAGTGTTCTACATTGTGCTAGTTTGCCCAGTGATTTACCTTGGGGACTTCATTATAAAAATCATTGATAAAACAATCTCAGTAATTCTAGTAGCAAAATATTCCACTTTAAGCCCAATATATTTCTCTAGGAGCTCATTAATGGGTTTTATTTTTTATAGTTTCTATCACAAACTATGCTGTTATAAATATTGTAGTCTATAGAACACACCAGAAATATGACAATGTGTTTGTAATGCAAATTTCTGCAAGTGGGTCAAAAAAGTCACATGCATTTTAACTTACAGATATTGCCAGAAATTAATACTCCCAACACGTATGAATATACCTTTTTTACTTGTTCTCATAAAATTGAATATTATGAAATTTTGCTATGTCAGTAACTAAAGAAAAATATCTTTCATTTTAATTTCAAGGAAGTTGAGGGTGTTTTCTCATGCTATTCATTTTATCAATTTTTTAGTTGCTCATCTGTTTATGACAAAAGTGCATTTTTTCCTTACTACATTGTATTTTTCTTTTTGATTTATGAGAGCATTTTATTATCTAAGAACTTGGTCTCTTCTGACATACATGTTAAAATTTTTTTTTCCAATTTGTCATATCTTTTTTATATTTATAATGCCATTTTACTGTACTTAAATTTTAGTTTAAATCAATACTTTAAGATTTCTATATTTCTTATTGAGAAATAATCTACACAGGAATTATGAAGTAGATTTTCAGGTTTTCATCAAATGTTTCTACAGATTTGCTTTTAAAATAGTTTAATTCATGTTTCATCTAGAATTTACCATAAGGTATATATGAATAGTAAGTTTTATTTTTCTTCTTTTTCACATATATTTTGCCACGTACATTTGTTTCTACTCCAGGATTCTCCATTTCATTCCACTTACTTGTCTACTAAACTACACATATCTTTAATTAGCATCATTTTACTATGTCTTAATATTTGGTAGTATATTTCCCTTTCATTACATATTTTAGAACTTATGTTTTGTGTATTTATTTTTTAATCAACTTGTCTGATTTTTAAACATTCTTTTTTTTGTTGTTTTGTTTTGTTTTGTTTGTTTGTTTGTTTGTTTGTTTTTAGAGAGACTAAGTCTTGCTATGTTGCCCAGGGTTATCTTGAACCCGTGGACTCAAGTCATCCTTAATCTTAGCCTCCTAGGTACTGGGAGTAAAGGTGCGTGCCATCATGGCTGGCTTAAAAAAATCATATTTTTATTAGTATTTTTCACTTATGCTTTTATGATAGACATATTTAGTATAGCACTTTTGTTTCTTTTCTTCCAGTTATGACTAATGGGGTAAAGTTAATTGACATCATTTTATTTTTTTAAAGGGGTCTTAGGTTTAAACCTCTACAAATTATGTTTCTAGACCATTCACACTACCTAAACCCCAATAATCTTCCACAGTACTCCACTGGGTCCCTTTCTTTCACGTTTGCATTTTGCCACCCTGTCCTATTTGCTTCAAATTTGCTTTCAGATGTCAAGTTTTTTTTTTTTTTTTGTTATTTGCTTGGTTTTATTTAACTCTTTGATTTGTTTCTCTGTATTTCATAAGTAATCATGTCATACCATCTGGAAATTGTTTTTCTCCTTGATTTATTTCATTTAGCATTATACTCTCCAGCACCCATCTATGTTACTCTAAATGGCAAAGGTTTCTTTTTTTAACAGAGTAATATTCCATTGTGTATGTGTATGAATGGTATATCTTCTTAATGAATTAAATCTTTATCTTTATATATATATATATATATCTCCTTATGCAGATTAGATATATATCTGTTTGGTGTGTGTGGGTGCATGCGTGTTTTGTATTTTTCTGTCATGAACACTTAGAGTGTTTCCATAAGTTGGCTTTTGTAAATAAAGCTATAACGAGCATAGGAATGCATATACCCTTTCAAATTATTATTTTTGTAATCTTTTTTTTTTTTTAGAAACTAGGTCTTGCTATTCTGCGTGGAGTAGTCTTGAACCTGCAGACTCAAGTGATTCCTAGCCTCAGCCTCCCAAGGCTGACATTAAAGGTGTGCACCACTGCACCCAGCTATTTTTGCATTCTTTGGATAGATTCTTAGAAATGAGATTGCTGCATCATATGTTAGGTCTGCTTTTAGAAACTTTCATATATTTTCCCATAGGGATTAGACCAGTCTACATTTGTGTCAATGGTAGAAAAGGGATTCTTTTCTCTCTTGCCCTCACCCATGGTTGCTGTTTCCGGTCTTTTTGGTATGGCCCATTCTCATTTCAATTGTGATTTTGAGCTTTATTTCCTGATGATAAGAAATAATGAGCATTTTTTCCCCATGTGCCTTTTGATGATCTATGTATCTTCTTTTTGGAAGTATCTATGAGCAGATTTACCCATTTTTTGATTGGGTTAATTGTTTACTTTGTTGAGTTGTACGGGTTCTTTATATATTGTATGTATCAGCCCTTTGTCAGATTATGATGTGAAAATTCTTTCCCTTATTCAGTATAGTGTGTTTTGGTTTTACTGAACTTCTTGTACCACACAAAAGCTTTCCAGTTTGACATAATAAGATTTGTTTACATTTTCTTTTGCTTTTCTTGCCATAGGAGACAAATCCCCAAAGACATCCCTAAAGCCAACGCCATGGAGTATTTTGTTTATTTTTTTCTTCAATGAATTTTATGGGTTCATATTTCTCAGACCCATGAAGATTTTAGGTGTTGTATTGTTTAACTTCCAACTGTTTTTAACTTTCCTAGGCACTTTAATATTACTGAATTTTAAGCATTACAACACAATGTCTTAGATAGTAATCTTCATAAATACACAGGAGACTTGCTTTACTGATTGAACTGTAGTATATCTTCTGAATGTACCAAATGCACTTGAAAATAATGTAAATTGTAGTTTTCAGTAAATGTAGTCTAGTTCATTGTTTTTGATACTGCTAGTTAAATGATCTGTGATTTTACTGGGTTTTGTCTAGTGTCATAACAGGAGAAGAATGTAAAGATTTATCACTGTCAGATTTTATTTCTTTAATTTTATTAATTTTTGTTTCATGTGCTTTCTAAGCCTATTATTAGTTGTGCACACATTCATGAATGGTGTACCTTCTTAATTAATTGAAACTTTATCTTGATGAAATGTTTCTCCTTTTCTCTGGCAGTTTTTTATGATTTGGAGTCTTTTTGCATTTAATATTATAACCACTTCATCATTTGTACGTATTTTATAATTTGTTTTTCCATGGTATGTATATTTTTATCCATTTCCTATCTCCATCTTATTTTTTAATCTTTTTAAAGTAACATTAGTATGTAACATTATACATATTTCAGATGCACCAAATTAAAATTCTACATCTGTGCAATACGAAGTCACGATCATTATCAAAAGACAAGTTCCCTCCTCCATCAAACTATGTCTTTGTGTTTAAAATGAATTTCTTGTGCGGATCACAAAATTGGGTCATGCTTTTAATTAATTATGATAATATCTATTTTTGAAATGAGAGTGTAGACCCTTACAGCTTATGTAAATTTATAGGATTGTAGTTACAGTTACCTATTATTTTTCTGTTTCCCTTCTGATGTCTTATTCTATTACTTTCTTTTTCAATCTTCTTTTTAATTGTCTTAATCATTCATCATAGTTCAATTGTAATGTGCCTCTTGATATACTAACTATAACATTTTATGTAATTTTATAGTCACTTTAGGTCAGTATTTCCATTTTAGGATTATTGCCATTTTGAACATGATGATTCTTTGATGTGGTTAGCTATTCTAGGTACTATAGAGTCATTAGCAGTTTTCCTGGTCTTTACCCACTAGATGCCAGTAGCATCTTGCCTCTGGGTTGGCAAGCAAAATGTCCTCAGACCTTGTCAAATGTACACTGGGGAAAACTCACAACAGATTGAAAACCACTGCTCTACAGTGATATATATGTACTTAGTTTTTCACAGTATACTTAGAGCTAATAATGTATTACATACCTGTAGAATATACAAACTTTTTAAACATTTTTTTTAAGAATAAAAATGTTGAATATAATCCGATGAAGTGTGTGTGGCCACAGGAGAAAATCAGAAGGCTAGGAAGAAGTAAACTGTTTTACTCACTGGTCCCACAAAGGGGCTCATCCCTATGCCCCGCAGGGCAACAGGGAGAGACACTAGTGCTGGTCAAGAGATAGAAGGGACTGGAGTTAGGACAGAATCAGGACCATGACCTTTATTGGAATTTTCACAAGAAAAGCAAGATAAGAAAAGTCAATTGTTTTGATTATTTTGAATCAGGTGGGCTTTATGTGATAAGAGTGGTTCCTTGATGCCTACTAGCTCATCCTGGGATGACTAAGGCAGAGAAATATTACCTTATCAATTTGAGAAATATTACCTTATCGATTTGAAGTTAAAAAAGATGAATCATGGCTCCTAATTATTAATTTGCATACCAACAGTCTACTAACCCTATAACTCTCTCTACAAATAGCCTAGTCCCATAAAAGGGCCAGGTTCTCCCACAGGATTTTTTTTTTTTTTTTTTACAAATGTCAATACATTGCAATATATAGAAAACTTTGAAGTGAAACCTCTATCTCTTTCTCTCTCTCTCTCTCCCCATCTCCATTACACCCCCTCACTTTTCTTTATAATGCATTACTTCTCTGCATTTTGAATTCTTTATGGAAATACTATAAATTTTGCTTTGAGTGATGTGTATTTCAAATCAAACAGGATAAAAATTAGTCATATTTATGCAGATGTTTTATTTCTGAGCTCTCATTTATTCCAGAAGATTCAAGTTTTCTTTTGATATCATTTTCTTTACACATGAAACATTCAATAAATGATACTTAGGTGAACTTTTGTTATTTATTTGTGCCTCTACTGCTTATACCTACTTATTTATTTAATTAAGTTACATTTTATCACAAAGTTAAATAGGAGACTCAAATGTTTCTTTGTTACTATGGCTCTTTGGTCTTTTAATTGTGTGAGTTTATATTATGAATATTGATGTTTATGGAAACAGAAATATAGAATTTAAAAATATAAAATATTTCAATATATAAAATATATGACATATTTAACATGTAATATAAAATTAAAATATAAATATAAAGTGAAAAAAACATTTAAGTGTAGAAACATTTATAAATGTTGAATCTTTATTTTAGAGCATATATTTTTTCCTTACAAAGTTTATCTCCTTTAAGGTCTTATCTGCTTTTGGTCTTATCTGCTGAAAATTGTAAACTTTATATTCTTTTTCTTCAAAATTATCTTCATATGTTCTTGTCTGTTTTTTCACTTTAAACTTTGAGTCTCTTTGTTTCTGAACTGGTCTTTTGTACACAAATAATTGAATTTTCTTCATGATTCAATCTGGGACTCTTTTATTTTAAATGATCTTATTTACATATGTTGATATAATATTTGCAGCATTAATTTTGCTATCTTAATTTCTATATAAATTATAATTTCAAAACAAATTATCATATTTCTTTGACTTCCCATTGAATATATTTTTCTTTCAACATAGATTTCTATATTATCTCTTTCTGCCAATATTTGTAAGTATAACTTAACATGGCATTCTTACTCCTGTTTTGAATATTATCTATTGATTTTTTAATATAAATGCATTTACATTGAAAACCCCATCTTTCAACTTTTTTAATTTCCCATCATTCATTTTTTATAAAGCTACTTCTAATAACATTTTCATCTCTTTTAATGGTTATTTACTTAAACAATATCCATCCCTTTTCTTGTGCCATCTTAGGGGATATTAAATCTTTCCTCCTATAGATAAATGATATTCATATTCATAGTATTTTCACATTCTCCCACCCTTGACCTCTCTTCTTTCACTAGTTTTTAATCAGGCAAATTTTATTTTATGGAATATTTTATTTTATTTCCCATGAGGCACCCAATTATTACCACAGAGGTTGATGTAATTCCAGTTCTGCTAATTAGCTTGTGTGGCTTTATCCAGATATGTATGCAAGGGTTAGAATGAGAGAGCTGTGCCAGCCCCTGGCATGCTGGTAAATGTTAAAGGGCTTCCCATGGGCACCCAGAAGTAGAAATAGCATGAGGAGGGATTTTTTTAATGCACTACTCATTTTCCTTAGCAAACCTCCATAGCAGAATTCTGGGTTACAAGTAAAGCCCCAGTTTTCAGCCCCAATTTTACAACTGTTTGTTTCCTCATCTAGTAAAAGGTATATTAAACATAATTCTGTTTCATTAACAGTCTTATTGTAAGGCTCTAATGAGATAGCTTGACAGCACTTTTAATAAATTGCATAGATATCAGGTGTTAACAAGTTCTGATTTTTCTCCCAGATAAATAGCTTTGGAATAAAGTAGATTAATTTGATTGCTCTTTATTAGTAAGTCAGTTGGACCTTCTTGACTGGGCACTAGGTCACCATGATGAGGTTAGAGGTCAGGAAGCAGTAGGCAGAGAAAGAATAAAGTAAGCAAAGACAACTATTAAGTAATCGTAAACTGACTCGAGGAACATCTGAGCAATTTCACTTGTAAGAAAAAGGCACTGTTTTAACACTAGCACCTGCCGGCTATAGGGTCAACAAGTGTCTCCCCTCTGCTCTTTGACCTTCAAAACTCAAAAGTAAATAAGTCAAGTTGACTACATGTTGTAGGTGAGATGAGTTAGGTTAACTGGGGCCATTCAGGCTCCATCCCTGTTTAGTAGTAGAACTGAGTTTTTGAATCACTTCTTCCAAGAGTTTGTCCTTTTCTTTGTGTGAACAATATTTTATCTCTTTTCTATTTCTTTCCTCTTCCCTTCCCATTCCTGTTTCTATGTCTCTGCCCTGCCTCGCTTTTCCATTCCCACTGTTCTCCTTCTATCTCCTCTGGGTGAAGATAACCTCTCCTGCTAATATTGCTTCTGCTTTTCTTAAAAAGTCATGAAAAGGACATTGGGAACACAGCAGATGTGTGCCAGCACGTCCCACACACTGGTACTTATAAAACAGAGTTGTTTTGTTTTATTCACTGTTTGCCTTTGACTTAATGGGAAGGGAGAGGATGATGACATCAAACAACTAAAGGCTATGGATCCTTTATCCATGAGATAAAGGCAGATTCCTGGGATTAAGCATTCACCAGAGACAAAACCAGGAAATGCTTAAAGGTCTGGTTATCCTTCAGGGTAAGAAGTTGCTAGCACATGTTTTGTTATGTTTCCTTATCTGAGATGGGAACCCTAAATCTTATTTTTATCATAATTAGAGGCATTCCCAAAATTTTCATTAAAAATAAAATTTCATAATTATCTGGTGTCTATAACCTCTCAGAAAAGTGGAGGAGAGAGAAGTCTAGGCTTCCATGAGAATTAAGCATAAGGTTAAAGCTGTGACTACTCTTAATTACATTGATATTTTGCTATTTGAATTTGGATTAATTCACTTTAATTCTTGGGCTCTCAGTTTTCATCCTATAAAATGCCAATGTTAAAAGCCCTTCCAGTTCTAATTCATAGGTATTATAGATGTAAATAATGGATGCAACGTGTTTTGTAAAATAAAGTAAGTTGTCACTTAGAGACTTCTAAAAATCTATGTTACTTGTCAACTCTACCTTTCTTTTATATACCTGCAAGAAATAATGAGGAGAAAACTGAGACTCTCAGTGTTGGAGTGATTTGCATATAATCACATAAACAGATGGTGGTAGGGGATGAAAGGTGAGCTGCTCTGATTTCAGATCCTCCCTTTGTCATATACCTAATGCCTACCAGTACTCAAATGCATTGTAATTTTTGAGACTAAATAGCTTGTTTCTTTGCCTCTATTCCCAAGTGAACTCTGTAATGAGGAGGCAGCATATAGACAGTCTGGAGATGAGAGAGCATGTTCTGAAGTGAGACTGCCTGGGAGACAGTACCAGATCTGAGTGATGAAGAATAGATCACTGAGTGATTCTAATCTGTGCTTCTGTCTCCTCATCTGTAAACTGGAGAGGATAACAGTAGTCATTTCACTGATCAGTGCTAAGGATTAAATAATTCATATAAAACACTTAGAAAAATATCTGTGATGTAGGAAGCCCTCTAGATAAGCAAGTTTCAATTATAGGATTAATAGGAAGACTCTGGTTTAAGATTCAGAGACCTGGACCCTGATTCACTTTCCTGACATAAGTCTCTTCACTTGCTCATTCATAAGTTGTTGTTGATGATGATAATGATGATGATGATGATGTCTTGATACGCTGTGCTTTTGTGTTACTCTATTGGGTTTGCAATTTTTCCCAATGTCATTCATCATAGAGGATTAAATGATTGTACTTAATCAAGTATTTCTGTAACAAAGGCCTATAAAGGGGTTTTCTGCTAGAAAATATTGTTGTGGGCACATTGATAGGTCAATAGAAGCTGAGTTGAACTGAAAGGTCAGGTCAAGATATACCATCCTGCAAGAACAGATATTGCACATTTTACTCTCTGTTCTGTTAAATATTTGCATTCTGCAATCCATAAGGGATAGGGGGCAACAGTGCAGAGGACAGACTGGAGGGGTCTGCTTGCTGGGGTCATCTCTCATGTTGTGTGTAGAGATGCCCACACAAACAGCTGCTGGTAGCTGACTCCTGCTGACACCGGGTCAGCACTGGTCAGCAGGAATAGAGCATCCTGATCACTACTCTTTCCCCACAGTCCTGCTTCCTTAGATCCAAATATCAGAAAGCCACTCAGAAAGCCAAATGTCCTAATTTGGCTTTTTCTCAGATAACAGCTTCAAAGAGCCTCTGCTCTGCTCTGGCAGAAACAGGCTCATGGCCCAGGTCCATTTTGCTGGCTCTGCGTCTGAATGTGCATTCTAATCACTGTTATAAGTGTGGTTCTGTGGAACACCTTGTAAAATATTTTTCTATTGCTCCAGCAACATCTCTTGTCTAGACAATCTAATTATGAGCACAGAGCAAACAGTTGAAATGCATGCCGCCCCCAAGGGTTGCCCAAAGCCTGGAATGGGCTTGGGAGGACAGAAGAGGGGGATGTGAATGGTGCTGTTTATTTTTTGTTGGCCTGACCAGAAAGTTGAGTGCACCCAAAGAATCCAACAAACTTTTAATTAAAATGAAATGATGTGGTGGAAGCTGGCATTTTGTTGTTTTCCCAAACTCAGTGGAGGATTAAAGGTACTGATTTATGTCCCCAGTCATCTTTTTCTTGGCTTCAAAGGTGGTTTGTGGTATTAACTTAAAAAAATAAAACCACTGATTTAATAATATGTCCTCCCAGCAGCATATTGAGAGGGAAAAAAGCCACCCATAAATGTATGTTCTTTCCACACAGTAATTTGATCTCATCCTGTGAGTCTTTCCTGAGCGATGGCCATGTGGCAGGTGTTGTGCATGAAAAAGTGATGAGACATGGTCTCTGTCCCCAAGATGTCCATGGGCTCATCTAATGGTAGATGCTACATATGCTTGCTTCAACCTGGTTTTGTTTATTGCTTCTGTGGAAAGCCAGTGGTGTGGTAACCACAGAAGGATAGGGAATCTCTCCTGGGAGAAATGGGATGGTCTTATGGAGTCTGAATAGATCTTTACAGGATGTCCAGAACTCAGGTATAGAAAGAGGAAAAAGCAGGGTAATGCACACATAAGCAGACAACATTTCAACTGATATAAGCAAGTCAGGTCTCCTATGAAGTTGACTCCCAGTTGTTGAAAAGGTTTGCTGGGGGTTTTATGAATGGTTTTGAATGATAATATGAGCATGGGATGATGTTAGGGTGGGAAATGGTGAAGATTTTGAGGGAAGAGCCTCAAATGTTTGGCACGTTGCTTCAGAAAAATGAGGGTAGTTACAATATAAAAGATGTTTTGGAAAAAACAGAGGAAGTCTTCTGAAATTGGTGTTGGGGGATTGTAATGATATGAACTGGGTGAGTAAAGGAGAACATGGATATGAAAAGACTTGGCTAAATTAGAATCTCTGGCATGTGTTGACTGGATTGTGTTCACTATGTGGGAGAAGGATGTGGGAGGCACTGTGAGTAGATAAATAGAAGATGCTTTTTTGCTTATTATTTGCAGTGCTTGATTGGCTATGGGAATATGATGATTGAGATAAACTAATGATTCAACTGGCGTTCATGGAGCACTTGTCATTGCCAGGTGCTATGTTGGGGACTGTGAGATCATTGTGCTATTGGGAGAGTTGTTGCCTTTATGGAACACACAGTCAAGGAGGTAATAGAAAGTAATCAAATAACTGCATGGATAAGTATAACATCACAGCAGTAATAAATGCTTTGAGGGAAAGATAGGTGGGTTATGGTGATTATTGATTGCTATGTAAGAACTTACCTCATAACTAGTAGAATAAAATAAGCACTTGTTATTCCTGTTTCTAGGTCAGGGATATGGATGTGACTTAGCTGGATCTTCTGGTTCTAGATCTGCCATAAAACTTCATTTGAGCTCACTAAGTCTGTGCCATCTCAAGTCTCATTCAATAAGGATCACTTTCACACTGACTCAAGTAACTGTCAGTAGACACAGGTCCATCACTGGCTATAGGGCAGAGATATTAGTTTCTACTATGTGAAAATGTCTTTAAGTATTAAGAATATGGCTTTCTGCTTCCCTTGGGGAATAAGAAGTATGTATGAGAGAGCAAAAGTTCTTGACCAAACTAGAGACCACAAGCTTTAGGTCACCTAATCTTGGAAGTGACATCTCATTACTGTGCTATATAGTCTATTCACCAGCCAAGTCACTAAATCCTGTTCACATTTAAGGGGAGTCTGTTACATAAGGTCATGGATACAAGAAGATAGGCATTATTGGAAGTTACCTGAGAGCTACCATGTGAAATATGTCAGATCATTTGCTATACGATTTGGGGCTAAATTGGAGTCTGAAGATTAGGAAGGTTTATCTGAGGGAGGGATTCTGGAGCTAAAATTGGAAGAATGAGTAGAAGTTGACAAAGAGTAGGAAGAGGAAGAATATGTACAATTAAGTCAAGGAGCCTGATACCACTGAGGCAGTCTAAACAGTGTAGAAATGAATTTTGTATGGACTTTGATAAACCATGCCAGTTTGGAGAAGTTAGAGTAGTTCTGTTTTTAGTGCCATGTTTACTGGCATTTATAAGAAATGAAGGGATTCATAGTTAAAAATATTTTGAAAGTTCTTGTTCTAAGCAGGGGGACTGTCTCTGAGCTGCGGAGAAATGGGACTTACTAAGTGTATAAAATGAATATTATTGCCCACGTATCTCTTAAGGTAATTACTTATTGTGTAATGAGATAATGTCCATAAATTGCCCCAAGCTTCTAGAAGAAAAGTATTATATAAACACACAGCTTTATCAGTGTTGGTGGAAACAGATTTGGGCAATTAAAATCAGATGTGCAACTTGATGTCATAGCATTTTTCCCAAACCAGGATACCTGTGAAGTTGATCTGATTCTTGAGAAAAGTTTTAGGTAATGAAATGGAAGCCCCAGGGAATTGGGAGGTTATTGGAATGGATGCAGATGTGAAGCTTTAGGGCAGGGCTTGGGGATTGGTCTCAAATTTTGAGTTCACTTTGATAAGGAAGAACACCGTTCCTTGTGAATTCTAATTAAGTAGGTAAGGGCATTTGGAAACACAGTATGTCTATGCTCTGCTAGACTGAACATTAAAATATTTGGACTATTGTCCTTATTCTGCCTATAATTTTTGATGTACTGTTGAAAAAAAAATTGTTTCTTCTCTCCAAGTCTTAATATATGCCCTTGGAATATGACAGTGGTTAAATTAGAACATCTCTAAGTTCTCTATTATCTCTTTCATAAACAACTAACCAAGATTTTATAATACTTTTTCCAGTTTTGCTCATATAAACAATCTCAACTCCTTGTTAGCAGTCAGGAAAAACATTGGCCAATGAAAGCTTTTGTTTTGGGAAACTTTAATGTTGGTAGCAAAACTTGGGTATTTGTGCATATATGTTACAGACCCAAGGGATAGATGGGATGAAACAAAAGTAAATATGTTAGAGTTGATATCTGTTCTACCTTTTTCACATCTTCAATTCTTCTCATCTCTTTTTCACTCCTTGTTCTTTCACCAAAGAAAATACTAAAAAAAATTTCCATTAGGTGGAAGGGAGGTAAGAAGCTATTGAATAAGAGTCAAATCTGTTTTCTTTTCTGAGTAGTAATTCCCTTGCTTTTTATCCCTCTTCTCCCCAAAGAGTTTCTCAGTAAAGAAGATAAAGTAATTCAGTACTTTTCTTCACTCCAAGTTAATCACTACTTTTGGAAGTGTTCTGTATTCTGTAAGACACAGATAAGAATCCCTGGGGACATATTATCTGAAATGAAAAGTACATATAGATAGTATTGGATTACCCAAAAGTGAGGCAAACACAGACCTATAAAAACAGCAAAACATAGAAAACAATGATAGAAGTTCAATCTTAACATACTTATTAATAGATTAAAATGGTAGAACTTGAAGGAAATGTTTAATTTCAAGAAAGAAAGCAAATGAACTAACAACATAAACAACTCAGTCTCTACTAACTAAATGGTGGCATTAGTCAGGGAAAGGGAAGGGCAATGGAAAGAATGAAAAGAAAGGGTCAATTTGATCATGAATGACACAAAACTTTTAGTTATAAAGAGTGGTGTGGTATACGAATGTATTGAGATGTGAAGCTGTATGCTAGAAAATTAAACAGTACCATCGTCTTTTGTGATTCCATATCAGAATGCTGAAAATTCTGTCTTTAAAACTTTAGATTAGTTTTCAGAATAGGAGAAAGATGATACATACAAATAATATGGTATTGGTTTCTAGCAAATATTCTCCTACCTCCACAACTAATAGTCATTGGAGGGCCAAATACCTAACTGAGATAGAACATTTTTCAGACTTTTTCAAAGATCAGAGGGCCTATTTTATGAAAAAAAAATTGCACAACTAAATATAAACAGAAGAAATGGGGGGGGTGGTCAAGCTTTTGTGAGGATAAGGCAGCACTAGCGTCTGTTCTTTTCTGCTTCCCCCTCCTGGAACATGGATGCAATATTTAAGTCACCATATTGGAACATGGTTCTCAGAATAAAACCTAAGAGAGACAGGGGAACTGAAATGAGCCTGGCTTCTGAATGACTTTGTAGAACAGCCCTTCTATTCCTGTATTGACCACCTCTGAATTCTTTTACTAAGGAAATGTTATACATCATTGGTTTGGATTTCTCTGTTATCTGCAATCAGAGCTATTCTAATAGAATCAGAAACTAACAGAAGGCATTCTGCCAATTTTTGAAGTTGAAAATAGTGTCCGTGTGGCTCAGGACTCCACAGACCACAGTTTTAATCCAAGATGTGTCACTTTTTGGCTTTGCTATGTAATTTTTTGGAGGCCTTCCTTCTTATCTTTCAAATTGGTTAATAATATCAACCCCATGGAATTGTGATGATTGAATGAGACCACTAGAGAACTGTCTAGTTTTTGACTGCTGTATTTGATCCAAACATATACTTCATTCTGATTTTATTAGGTAGATGTCTCTCTAGTTGTATCCTTTAATGTATTATAAAATCTGTTTAGAGAGCTAGCCCCTGAGAAGCTACTGAGTCACTCTGTGGATAATTAAGACAATAGGTCTATTCTATAAATTCAGCAAGAGAAAATATTAATCATTTGTTTGACTCAGGCCTGTTACTCAGTGACAAACTTATGAACTGGAACTTAGGAATAGGAATTGATGGGTGGCTTTGAGGCAGTAAGCCTCATTATTGAAAGACAGGGGACATGTTTCTGTGAGAAGGAACAGGCATATTAAAATATTACTAAAAATGGAACTGTATACTTCAAATTAAGCGGGAGGCATGTGTGTTAAAGAAGGTGTGCACAGAAAGGTGACCTTTAACGCACTGCATGGTCAACTAAGAAAACCTAAGCTTTTTTATGTATATAAATTGTATATCATTATGTATCTAAATCCCATTTGATGGTTAGGTGATACTTATAGAGGTCTGATTCTAGTGCAAAAGCTAATGTAATTAAGAACATTAATTAATATTCCTTAATTTTTAGTTAAATTGTTGTTTAATTAATTTACAGTCATTGTGTGTTTTTCCTTACCCTTCATGTTAATTGGATGATGTTTTACCCAGATGCTGGAAACAAGTTTGTATTGTATTAGTTTTAATGCAGTGATTCAAGGAAAAGATAACAGCCCAAGAGACTCTGGAGGGAAAATGGGATGAATTCTACATCGACCTTGCTCTGAAACAGCTTGAGATGCAATACATAGAAGATACATATGTATTGAGTAAATACATAGAAGACTAGTTGTCATATAAGACATAACACAATAAGCTCTAAAAAGAAAGGTAGAAGTAATGTACTATGGGAGCACAAAACAAGTAATCACTCTTTTTAGGGCAGGAATTGTCCTTGCATAGATGATAGAGTGATGTGCTTTGGTAGAGAACAGTAAGATGCTTCACAGCTGGGGATAGAGATTATCAAAGACAAGATACTACAAAAATATTCAAATTAGTTTCTGAAGCTGCTACTGTTCTCATGATTGGAGGGTAAGGAGTATGAGAGATAAAGGAGAGACAGTGCTAAATGCTGGGATAAAAAGAACTTATATTTTATGATTGGCTAATGGGACTATAAAGGTTTTAAAACAGAATGACTTTATTTATCTTTGTGTCCCTACAGTCCATAACACATCAGCATGTAGCAGACACACAGTGGTGTACTCAATGAGTGGTGACAAAATGATTGAAATAGGTTGTTGTGTGTGCTGAGAAAACATCCATCAGATCTTTGAATCAGTTCTGGTGAGAAGTGCTGGAAGTTTGACACACGTGTGGAAATGAGAGGTCCTATGTAAGATTCTGAGTGTCACCTTCTTGTGGGTGATGATTAATGGCCTCAGACTCCAATGGAGCAAAGTTACTTGAGATTTGCTTGAAGAGAGATAAAGTCTGAAAATAGAATTGCTTTGGGATTTATGGATCTACAACTCTCAGCTCGGATCAAGTTACTTCACATTCTGTGATGGACCTGGTAGCAGGCAAAGATTTTGTTGTCATGCATGTTCTTGACTTTGACATTGGGACTCTGTGCCAAGAATGCCCTGGATTTGATCTTGGGTGTGGTGCTGTCCACTTTCTCATAATGCCCAAGGAGGCGTGTTGACAAGGATGGGTGGGTGGTGGGGGATTGCTGAGCTATTTCTTGGCAAAATACTGGGAGGAGGCGTTCCCCAGATTCCACAATCCTGTTATTTTTGAATAATGGACTAAACCCAGGTGCTTGATTGGACAGGGCCACTCCCAATTTCTTCTAGATAAATATTTGGTTGCCAGGAGGTTATATTTAAATGAGAACTACCTCCTTAGGAAGTTGTTGCCTAGGGATTCCTGCAGAGGGCAGGATCCCATCCCTGCTGGGAAATGCTGAGAACCACCTCCAGATTTAATTTGCCCTCTTAATGCACTTAATTTGAGGGCATCCAGTTTGGGGTTCTATAAAAATCTGTCTCTCTGAATAATAAGAAAAGCTATAAATGTTTAGATACTCTATCACTTCTTTGGGAACTGTTTCTGGTCTTTAGTTCATAATGGCAAAATGCTGATGTACAGAGGGAATCAAAAGCTAGGATTTAAAAAAAAATCAATTCTCAGAGAACGTGCTGGACCCTTTTTGGAGTCCAAATTGTTGCACCCAGGAGGATAGAGAAGTCAATCTTTCAGATGGTCATGCTTGACTTTGTTCTAACTACTTATAATCAAAGTTTAAATGCAGAACTTTTCAGTCTTATTTAATCTTATTTATTTAATTTATTATTAAATAAATTTATTTATTTAATCTTATTTATTTAATTAATTTATTTAATCTTTCTAGTCTTTCTCTGGAACAAATCCTTTTTTATGTATTTTATTTCCATTTTCATGAATGAGACTATTAAGCTGCAGAAATTAAATTTTATAACTTTTTTATCATTTATTTTTAGAATTATACCAGCTAACATACTCAGCATTTATTAATGTAAATAGTGCAAGGCAAAACACAAATAAATATGGCCAAAAAGAAAAGCATAAGGCAAAAACACAAGTCAAAAGACTACTAACCTAACTTTCCCAATCAAAATTAATTGTTTTTGGTTTTTCTATTAGGAAACATCTATTCTTTATTAACATGTAGCATCAAGATCACATATTCTAATGTTCCCCATAGTTTTCTAAACAATCTCTTAATCACTAGCCAAATGATTATCATTCATTTGTCTCATCAGCTTTCTTTTACTAGAGTTGTGCTAATAACCAGTGATGGAGATCACCTCTGAAAGAGGAACACTCACCCTTGTTCACCAGCTTAGATAAAAGTGAGAAGAGGCATGTGTAGGGTAAATGAGTTGATTAGACTCCCCCCCACCCCATCAGCCTTATGACTAACATCTGCGGTATTGCACCCTCCCTATGACTGCATGCCTGGCCCAGTGGATTTGCACATGTGTGAGTAGGCACACCTGTATCTGAAAGGAAAGGATAATAGGGTGGTGTCACCACTGACCCCACCCTCCCCTGCCCTGGGAGAGAGAGCCCAAGGAAGGGGAGAGGTGAGCACAACAAGGAGAGAATGTGAAAAGACCACCAGAGAGAGAAAGAGACCAGAGAAAAAGTGTGAGGATTCCTGGAAGGGCCAGCCATGGCTCTGTCCTGCCCTCCTGCCCTGCCTGTTTTGTCTGTGCAACTACTAGAACCAATAAAGACCTACACAGATTGGTGTTGCACTACAATGGGCATCACAAACAGGCTATTTGTCCCTATAGTGTGTTTCACTTATTGGGCTGAGTCCTAAGTTATGGAGGCTCTGTCTCAATGAGAGAATGTATCAAGAACACCAACAGCACAGACTTTGGTGTTTATGTGGCAGAAAATGGAAGTTCAGGGTTTCTTTCTTCTAATTCATTTCAGAAAAAAACCTGCTAATTATGATGTGTTTAAATTCTTCTATGTTATTATTTTAATTCAATAATTGAGACTAGGTGATAACAGAGACTCTTAGAGTTTGAAAGGAATTTAGAGTATCTGCTTCAATCTCTCTCATTTAATAGATGTAAACTGTGGTCTAAGGGGAATGCGGTCAAGCAACCACCTCCTGAATGGTAAACCTGAGAAGAGAACCTTAAAGGTAGATAGGTAAACAACTCAACTAAGGAGGTTGTTCACTGACCTCAATCTATACAGTCTAGCATTTTAAATATTTTATTTATATCCTCAGAAAACAGAATATATTCTTTACATGCATGTAAGGAATGGAGCACTGGGAAGGTAGACAATTAGAGCAATGATTTTTCAGAATTGATTTCCCAAACATTGAGTATTGATTATTATCTCTCTTAACTAGATTTTATGTAAAGCAATGAGAGTGCCATCTATTCATCCAGGTATCCTTCAGAGTTAAAATTCTGTCACTTGACATTGCTATCTGGGTACGATTAACAGTAATGCCAATAATGATATTTGAAGGAGAATTAAAGATCCAGGTCATTTTACAGAAAGATCTAACACACAGAAGTGAACAAGCTTGCATATCAGTGTCAGATTTGAGTTTGATCCAATCACAGCATTCAAACCTTCATGAGTTTGAAAATTATTCTTGCTGGAGAACAGGCTTCCAAACAAGATTTCCCCTCATTGCTTCTTAATGATTTCAAATAATGAGTCCTTTAAATTCTACTTATCTGAAATCCATGTGCAATTCCCCTGGGCAGTTGCTGGGTGGCAGCAAAAGTGCTAAAGAGGTGGCTAATAGAGCAGAATGGCAAAGTGGTCATATTTTTGTGTGTGTTTAGCACTGAGTGTGGGTCCTAGTATCTAGAGCAAGCCAGCAACACAGTTGGAACAGCTGTTAGGACTGGTATAGGTAGCAGGGGATATCTTTCTTCTCTCATTGCTTTATCATTAAGCATTTAAAAAGGTAGCAAATAATTATAGTATACACATAGTTTATTTTACAGCTACTTCAGGCCAGACACTGTATTAGACTCTTTAAAAAGTCACTGTGAATTAAAATGTCATCACTACCCAGCATTATTATCCTACATATGAGGAAACTGAAGAAGAGAAAAAAAAATAAATGTATTCAATGCCACAAACCCATGGAGGAGCAGATTACCTGGAACAAAACATGGATCCTGTAGCCACCTAAATATACCATTTCCTTCCATGGGGCTACCAAAGACATAAAGATAAAGACAACAAAAATCTCATCTGTTTCTTAGTTGTGTGAATCAGTGGGGAAAAAAAAAATCTTTAGGCAAAATATTGTATGGAAATAATGTCAGCAGACAGTGCTTTCATATTCTGGGATCTGTGAAGCCCTTGCTCCCTCATTATTTGTTTGGGCACACACATTTATGCACACTACATACATACACCCCCCACGCATATACCCCTACCACATACACACACACATACACACACAATCTGCACATACACACACCCCCCACTGCACATACACACACACCCCATGCTTATACCCCTACCACACACACACACACACACACACACACACACAATCTCAGTAAATGCTGGAGTAAATTTTAACTTTTATTAATGAGGAAAGTGAGACTCACTTGAAATAATTTTATGAATGTTCTTGGTGATTAGTGAACAATTGGATCTCCTGACCTGTAACTAAGGTCATTACCAGATCACACTGTTTGAAGATATGGGTTGCTTTATCTGCAGACAATATTCTCAGATCAGTTGACACAGAGGTAAAGAGAATCTTATGGGCTCATCGGCCTTATTCAGAATTGAAATTGCCCATGGTCCCCAGGTGATAAACTTTGTCTCTCAGCAAACTCACTCTGAACTTAAATTGATATCTGGTTTTAGCTGCAGCCTTGTACTGAATCTAACAGTTATCTCACAGAACTTTGCTCTTCATGCAAAGTTTCATAAGAAACTGAGCAGGTTCTCCACTAAATATCTTTACTTGGTCGTATTTAAATATGTCTTAGCAGAAACTAAAAAAATGTAATCTAGATCTCTTATTACACTAAGCTTATGTTTTATACTATTTGATTTTGAACATTGAGAAGAACTTCTTTTTAGATCTTGAATGCTTGAAAAATTATCAAAGAACTTCTGGAACTATAGTGGATCTTAAAAATTATGTAGCACCCCCAAAAGTTAAGCTGTTTAGTTAAAGTGAAACTTGTACAGAGGCTGAGCAAATGAGGCTTCCCGATCCTTTGGGAAAGGACTTGGAAACAAAACACATATGGATATGCTTCCTGATGTTGTCAATTACAAGTCCTATGGCAACAGGTTAAACACTTGCTGTCCCTAATCCCCACCCTTATCTGTAAAAATGGATACAATTTTAACTACTCTGTAGGGTACTCCTTCAGTTTGAATGAGCTGGTCTATTGAAAAGCCTAATATAGTGCTGTGTGCTTTGCCTTTTATCTGCCCAGTGTCTCTCAGTTAGGTTGGATTCTAATGAGATCATGTGTTTTCCAGTTAACAGTACAGAACACCCACATGATGCAGGAGCACAACTCCTAGTCCTTGATGAGAAAAATGCAGTGCAATCAATCCCTTTATAATTTATTCACGTCACAGGTTAACCATGTTATAGCATGCTTTTCCCATATGTAGGTTTAGCATCTATTATTACACTTGGGATCTGCTTTGACTTGTATTCCTGAACCTGTATAATTAAGTGTTATATTATAGTGGGCTTCACAGCATTGGGTAATGAAAAGAATTCTGGCCTTGTAATCAGCGGAATTTTGTGCCAACTCTACTGTGAACTAACTGTGTGATTATGGATGTCTTCTTTTGAGGTTTGAAAATGAGCAAATAGTGTTAGTTATCTATCAGGTTCTGATAGTTTTTAGGTTTTATTTTTTGTATTTTCTCATAAGGGTATTTATTGAAACCCCTATTTATTATGTTTGCTTAATACCTTTACTGGGGTAGATATATTCCTAGTGGAAATCAACCGAGTAGTGGACAAGTAAGTTAGTTTTCCAACCAAAGACCTCTCCTATTCAATTGGGTGAGTTTTGTTGTTTTTGATGGTGGGACTATTCTTTTTTTAAACTGTGGAGCCTTGATACTAAATAAAATCAGCAAGTCCACTAGTCAGCGCTGTAAGGATAAACCTTGATAAAGTTCCCCAGGTGACAGGAAGGTGGCACTAGAGATTCTTCTCTCAGGTATGTGGTGTGATTTAGGGTCTGGAATAGAATAGAACCATAAAATCACTAAATTGGAGACCACCCAAAGCTGGCATCATCTCTCCAGTAAGTAACCCTGACAGGTGGTGATACAGCCTCTTTTTGAAGGCTTTTGGTAAAAGGATTCACTGCTTCTTCCCTTGCCTTCCCTCTCTGGGAGGCTCTGTTAAGAATGATTTTTCCCTTTATAGGTTGAAATAAGTGCCTTTTGAATTTGATACCTGTTGGTCTTAGTATTTTTCTCTATATCTGTACAGAATCAAGAGTCAGGCCATAATTCAATTACCTAGTTTCGACTAGATTTTAGATACTGCTCTAAGTTCTGGAGAGGGGAAAAGCAGCTCCCTTTTCAAGGGCTTGCAGTATGGTTGGAAAAGTTGAAAAGTAACACTTCCATTGCAGTATGACGTGGCAAGCACTACTGCGTATAAGTATGGGGAACTGAGGAACACGAGAACTGCTTCTTACTTAGATAAGGGAAAGAAAGCATAACCCAAAGACTTTGAAAATCAAAAGTTTTGATGTCCTCTTCCATCTCTCTCATCCCCTCATATTGCACTTCTATGGTTCAGTAAATAGACTAAGTCATAGACTCAGGAAACTTATGTCCTAGTCTTACTTTTGTTGCCATGCGACAGCAATTCCATGAGACATTGAAAAGTCAATCCATTTTCCATGGTAGGGGATGCCAGTAATGTCTATTCATGCTAGAATGCTTGATAGTTTAAAACATATAATTGATGCACTTGTCATTGAGGCTTGTCCAGCCGTTCCTTCTCTGTTTGTGCTCCTCACTGTTCAATCTAGGGTAGAAAATCAGCACTGAATTCTTCTTGCAGCTGACCACTCCAATCCTCTAAGGGATTTCTTCCATGGTATGGGTCTGCACTGGGGTGACCCTTAGGTTGTACCTGAAATGTTCTCTCAGCAATCATTAAATTAAAAACATAGAGAACCCACAGAAATTTTGAACATGCCCAGGCAAATTAGAAATTGCCCCTGGGATCTTTCCATTGACCAGCACACACACACACACAAAAAAGATGACTAAGGCAGTGTCTGCCCACTCCTATGTGGAAATAATGTTGTGTTTGTCTGAAAGCCAGTGAAAAAATGTATATTAAAATGGCCCAATGACAAGTTATTTTGTACCCCAAATGTTCCATACCTCAATCTCTTTAAGTTTTTTTATTTTTGCACTCCAATTTTATTTTCACTGATCTTTGTTTTTTTTTTTTATTATTATAAAGTTTATTTGGTTGGCAATTTAGGCCATAGACATGTGCATGGAAATTCCATAAAAGGGATGAGTATGTGGGGGCTTAGAAGGTGTGGAGATGGGAGAGAGTGGTCAGGGAGGGAAGGTGGGGGGTGGTCCCCAGAGAATACAAAGATGTAGAACACATATATATATATATTAAAAATTAATTAAGAAAAAAAGAAATCAGTACAATTTCCATGCTGGGGAGAATCAGCTCTCCTGCCTGCCTGGCACTATGCAGATGGCTCTCTTTTTCTTTCTCCATTTCCTAATAACCCTGTCCCCTTTTATTTTCTCTCTTTTTTTAAATTTAATTTAATTTTTTTAAATTTGCATAGATATGTATATTTATATTTATATTACATTATTCCATTATGTACCCCAGGGCTTTCCCACTTCACTAACATTTGTTCACCATCCTGATCTTTTGTGCTCTTCACCTCCCCCACCTTCTTCCCCCTCCTCCTCTCTTGCTCCATGGTTCAGTTCCATTGGTTGTTTTCATTCTTATTTGTTTGTTTGTTTTTCCCTATATCCATCATATAAGTGAGACCATCCTGTACTTCTCTTTTTCTTTTTGACTTATTTCTGCTAATATGAGTCTTTCTAGTTCCATCCAGGTTGCTGCGAATGACATGTGTTTGTCCTCCTTGATGGATGCGTAGTATTCCATCGTGTATATGTACCACATTTTTTTTTAGACAGTCATCTGTTTTGAGCCATAAGACAGACCTTTGGAGGGATTTTTAACAAAAGAGCTAATGACCTAGATTGAGAGCTTTCAGAATTTTGTTAGAAATGATATCAAGTACTTTTGCTAAACTCTGATCATTTGCTTGGAACTAAAGTGAAAAGAAAATGTTGGGTAAATAGGTTATCTTGCAGTCATCAAAGGCAGGTCCCTTAGGGATGGGATATGTAGCTCAACATCTTATTCCCATAATATGAAATATTATTTGTGTTGAAATAGCAAAAAAAAACCTTATAATTTCCATATTTTCATCCTATTCAATTAAATTTTAAGATTAAAGTAATATTTCTTGGGACTTTTTATGTTATATAGAACTTAAGTCAGACTGTGAACTCAAAATGACAGTATACTCACTGATATTTGGACCTTGAGTGTGTATAGTAGGTGCAGTAACCAAGTAATATTTATCAACTATGTAGTGAGGCTAAGGTATTGCACATATTTATGCTATTTCTCTACAAAGATGAAACTAGAAAGTAGAGTTGAGAACTTTTTCTTTTCCACTGAACTCCCTGAGATCATCTTCTACCTGACATTTGGCTCAGAAATTTATAACTGCTCAAAAACAGGTCTTAAAGTAATATTTTAAGCTAGTTTCAAATAATCTGTTGCAAAAGAATAATTATGTGTTGGATGCAGATAGGTGCATATGACTCTTAGGTGTTATAGTAAAATAGGGCTAAGTAATATAGTCCCTGCTAGAAACAGTACATATTCAATTAGCAGAGATCATCAAGTATATGGACAGTTACACTTTAAGACATAGTAAGCTTATGCCATTAAATAATAGCACCAAAGAGGGAATTCATACAGGTAAGGCTACATTTGGGGAACATAAAACTGCTATATGATATGAGCCCTGAAGGAGGAATATCAGGATATTTGTGTGGAGATGATTTGTAAAAAGAAAGTTAGAAGGAAAGAATGGTCAAGGTGGAAGACAGAGCAAGAATAAAGACACCTTATCAGGAAAGATCAGAAAAAAACTGCAGAGAATAGTGAGTGGGTGCAGTTTTGCTTAAGCATAATGAATGCATAGTGGATAACATTAAAAATGGGGTCAGATGAAGGAGGGAGTCTTTGAATTGTGTGTAAAAGTGTACTTTCTTGGTGTTAATGAAACTGCTGTTGAATTTTACATTAGGAAGTGCATCCACTTGTAATTCTTTTATATGACCTCTCTAGGTCAGACATTATGTAAACTGTTGGGAATTCAAAGTAAAAGTAGACAATCACATAACTCAAAGTCTTCAGTGGGTCAGAGAAGCAAATATAATATTTTAATACATATGTACTGAGGGGGGCACCTTGTTCAGTTAACCAAGAGTTCATTTCTCATTAGAAATGAGCCTTCAGCACTGACTAAGGGCTGTCTAGGTAGCAAAAATGAAAAATGCTGCTGCAGTAACTCTTAGAAAGATTTATATGATTTCTAATATCAGGGAAGAGAGATTCCAGGAGGAGGGTGAGAGCAGGAAGAGGGAAAAGGAGGAAATGTCAGGAAAAACTGCTAACCCCCATAGAAGGGCAGCACCCAGGTCTCAATTTGATGTCAGAAGTGCAGGTGTGAGGTTGGAAAATCACAACAGAAAGAACATGATAAAGGAGTTAGACATACCTATGGAGTCTGGGAGATAGATAGACATGTGCTGTTTAAGAATACAAGTGTCAGAAGATGCTGATTTTAGAGTTGGGTGGCCTGCTAGAAAACAAAATAAGCAAATTCTGATCAAACTAAACCAACAAAATTTATTAGGCTATGATGGCATAGTGTCTCCCTTTTCTGTCTTGGAAATTTTCATGCCCTAGAAAAGCCCAAATATTGTTTGAAGCACACTTCATCCATTTCTGTGGCAAAAAAGTCATGTATATTAACTGTAAAATGTAACAACCAAACATTGTTAACAAGTTCTGGACCCATCTTTGACTTGGCTCATGGATATTCTAAGTAATCCCTTGTGTTATTTATGAGACAGCTTTGTAACTCTTCTTGGAACATATATGTGCCCCTTTAAGCAAGCAGCTTCCATTGGAAGAAACTAAGAGAGGCAGGGTTTTCTCAAAACAATCAACTTCCATTTTTTCTCCTTTATTTTAGTTAGTTGGCAAAATTAGTGATTGCTGGGCCATGTATATGTATTTTTTAATGACCCCCCACATGCTTTAGGGATGAATCATGGTAGGTTCCTTTATTTGCCTCCTCATTACTTCATTTCCAACTCCAGTTCTGTCTCCACTGTAATTGCAGCACTGGGTGAGATGCTGCTCAAGGAGGAATTAGCTGAACTGTGGTGGTTTGGCAACAGAAGGGCAGAGAGGAAATAACATGGAATCGGAGGTCTGTGTGAAACATGTATTCTCGTGGCTTTCTGCCCAATGTGGGTAGCTTCTCCTTGAATTTCCAGCTCTCCTAGTGATCTTAGGGCATTGGGTGTGAGGTGGAATAAACCTATGCACTTCATTTGCCCCAAACATAATTATCTGGCTGTGAAGAGACACCTAAACACACACACACACACACACACACACACACACACAGAAATACAGATGTGCACAATGCCTAGTACTTTGAGAGCCCAGGGAATGTTAAGTGTTCTAGAAAGCAGTACTTACAGAGCAAAGAGGAATTGGTTGGAGTGTTCTGATAATTTGGTGGAGAAAAGGATACAGATAGGATAAAGTTAAGAATGGAAATATAGCATAACTCCATTGTAGAGAAGCAAGGTTTTTCTAATGTTTTTTTCTTTTGTGACTTAAGTCCCCCAAAATCAAACTGTCTCACTTGTTAGGACTTTATACAGTGAACACAAGTTTGACTAGCAGGCAGGAAATTAAAGAGTAAATAAAAGTTTATGGCTTTGAGTACTAGAAGAAATTAATCAATTAGTTGGAAAACCATGCACGGGAAACTTCAAAACAAACATATTATGGACAGCCTCAATCTGTGACTTAGAATTTATTTTAAGCTATCTTACTACAATTCAGCATTTCACCTTGGATTCACTATTTCATTAACTGGCAAAAGGACAACTGCTCCAAAATGCTCAGAAGTGGAGAACTAACTGCAACTTTTAGAAACTCTATTTTGCCATATCTGCTCTGACAGTGCTACTTCGGTCTCTGTAGTCATATAGCAGCCTAATTTTTAATATCCATAAATATGTTTCAGATTGAGTCACTGAAGAACTTTCTCAGGTTTTCTGTCTCCAGGCTGATTGGCCCTCTTCACAGAAGATATTCACTTTCTCAAACACTTCTCTCACCACAACCTTCCTCGTACCCTTGGCATCCTGGCATCTTGATTTAGTCTGGCTGTCTTTTCTTCCATGACATGATGTCTTTGTTAGACTGGTGCTGTGAGTGCCAGACATAAGAGCACTAAAGAGACTGATTAAGCCCATATTGTAATATCCATTGTTCTCTAGATGAGCATTTGGGGAATGGTCCCCATTCTCCTGTATGGTGAGAAAGCGACAGAAAGTCAGATGTTGGGAGGAGGCTGGGTCTTCTAGCCTAATATGGGATGCTAGAAGCTGATGCTGGGAAGTAGATTGATTTACAGACTGTGCAGTTTGCTTGTCCAGGTTCATAATGCCCTATCTCATAATGTGATGATACTATGAACAATACCTGTTTTTCTCCCTCTCATTATAGTTCATGTGGTTATTATATAAGGTTGAACATGGTATCACAGAAAGAAAAAAATTCAAAGTAGCAATGCTTAGTTTTCCTAGGAAGTGTGCACATTGTATAAAATCATAAAGTCCCACAAGTCTAACTTTTCAGAATATATTCATAGTCAAAAATATTTTCTAAGCTAGTGATTAACAAATTTTCCCCCTGAAGTAATAGAATGAAAATATAGTTGACTTTATAGCCTCTGCAATATGCACCAGGATTTTCAGTTCTGTTTTAAGAAGAGAATTATAATATAATATATATATATACTATATACACATGAATATGAGTATACATGGCTATGTTCCAGTAAAACTGTTTTAGAAAATAACAGTCAGTGGGGAGATTTGCCCAGTGGCCCTGGTTTGCCAATCCCTGGGTGGACATCTAGCATTGTAGAGGACAGTGCTTGGCAGCTGGTAGCAAGGTTCTGTTCTATCCTGCTTGACATTCCTATGCATGATTCATTTGAAGGCAGAGGGCAGAACTGGTAAATTATAGATTTTAGGATATCAAAGTTGTTCTGTAATATTTTTTCCAATGAGATTAAGGTGCAAAAAGAGGTGAGCACAGCCATTTCTTAGCCACCACCTAAGAACTTTGCCTTTGGACCTATACCTCCCCTTTAGAGCAATTCTCACTATTTGGTATAAGTTATTCAGTTTGACTGAGCTTTATTTTCCTTATCTGTAAAATGGGCATAATACTTATTTGCTCAAGGATTGTCAGAAGATTAAATTTGACGATGTATGTGAAATATTGAGTACAATGATATATAGAGCCATTTAGGAAAGGTCATATATAAAACAATTATTCAAAAATGAAAAAGGAGTTCCTCTGGAAGAGAAATGCTACGTAGAAGTTGATCAATCACTGAGGCAGAACTGTGGACTGTTTCTCTAGGCTGTGCTTAGAGCATCATTATCAACCTGTAGGTGGCAACTTTGGATAAAATAGTACAAAGATGTGATCCCCTCTCTTGTGAGGTGTCTATGAAAAATCACAGAGAGAGAGGTGTGAATAAAATAGTAAACTGAATAGAATCCTTCAAATAGGCAAAGGAATTGAAAGAAAAGGTCTGTGAATAAGGACTTAGAATATTTATGTAAATCACGAGTCTTTATCCTGAAGATTTCTGAGCTAAGTGTATTATCTCTGTAACTGGGTGGGGTGTCTATGACAGAGGATGAGAGGGACCTGGGGGCAACTCCAGGATTTTGTTGTGAATATAAAGCCACATCAGCACGAGCTGTTTTCAGGAATATTATCATGCTTCACTAGAAGATATTTCAGATGATGCGCTGGTTTTTCCTTAGTGCTGGGCTCTTTTTGCCTAGCAGAGTACAAAATAATACATATTTTTGTTAAAAGTGTGAATATCATGAATGAGAAGAGACTTAAACATAGTTTATTTAGTACATATATTAATAATAAGATCTGAAATACTACAACTTCTTTTGTATTTTTCCAGTTCCTGTCCCATTTCTCTACTTCTTTAAATTTTAGTATAGAAGCAAACATATAAATTTTTTCTTTATGCATTTCCATAAAGCTAAAGGGAAGGAAGGCAAATAGAGATTTGTGAAGTCTCAGATCTTCCATTAAAGTGAAGGTCATAATCGCAAGTACAAGATTTATGGATAGCTTGGCTTAAAGTATTAACCCTTCCATTGCTATTTATATTATCTTCTACAGTATGTTGTGACTTTAGGTGCATAAGTAACACCTCTGAGCCCTAAATTCTCTCAATAATATATAGGGGAGATATAATCCACATCATAGGCTTATTATATGGATTAATGGAGATAATGCATGTAGCAGGCAATGTGGATCTCCTACCAAATATCCACTTACTCCCCCCTTCCAATCTAACCAGAATCAGTAATATTTCCTTATCCTCTCTTTTTAGAAGACTTTTTGTGATTCAGGCAAGGTGATCTCCAACCCCAGAAATCAGTGATTTGTAGGTTCTCTCCCATTTCACTTAATGCTTTAGATTGAGCTTTGATCCAATTCAGACCAAATAGATGACATGTCATAAATCTTACTCTGAACCAGAAGTTGTTATAAAATATATGTATTTACACAATTACTATGTTATGAGGTAAATCCTTAACAACTTTATTTTATAAATGAGGAAGCAAATAAGTGTTTCCAGAAAACATACCTAGGAAGGGGGAGCTGAGTTTAGACCTAGGAGATAGTCCTGAAGTTTCTGCTTCTGACTGCAAAACAATACTACTTCAAGGCAGTGAAAATCTGCTAGGAAGCAACAGGGGCTAATTTTCATCATTGATTTGAAAAAAAAAAGAAAGAAAGAAAATGGGAAAATGGGAAGAGATTGAGTCTGACTGTGAAACCTGTTATGGCTTTAACAACCTTGCTACCCTGAGAAGACTAAAGGGAAATGGAAAACAACAATGTGGAAAGATGAAAAGAAACTGGTTTTTAAAATGACACTTAGTTCCAGAGCCAAATAACCCTGTAATCATATTGTGGATTTGGGTGTTTGTCTGTGCATGTGCTTATGTGTGTGATTGTAGGACTTTTTTGGTTATATTAATTATGCAACTACTATAATTTTATAAACAGAAAATTAAATTGGTATTTTTCTTCATTTTTGACATCTAAATACTAACTCAATGTTTATTTAAGACAGGTTTCATGAGAATTGAATATTAGTTGAGTAGGATAAGTTTGCCCTCAATGACTAATTTTCTGTTTTGACTCTTTTTTCAGTACCTGCTAGCTTCATATTTTCTACTTTTACCCCAGGGTGCACCCATTAGAAAGACACCCATTAGAAGATTATGAATGGTTACAAACAGGCTAAAAGCGTTCCCTAACCCAGGGCAATTCTAATAGACATCATAGTCCTTTCCAAAATAAATGAAGCATCAACAGTGGAATTTTAAGCATTAGCCAATGGATAAAGCGGTGTTATTTTGGGCAGTGGGTCATCCAGGTGCTCCTGAAGTCATATCTTGTAGGCGTTTGTCTCTTCTTTCAACATGCCAGTCCAATTCTGGTTGCTTCTTCTATGCACTATTCTACCTTTATCTGCCTGGACATGCAGTTCAAAGAGCAGAGAGAGTTGGGAAGAAGTCATCAAACATGTGACTTTTGTACCTTATTTTGATTTTGTCTCCTATCTTCTTAACTTCTTCTCACCTCTTGTTCATTTTCTGTAGTGCTGTCTTGTTAATTCCCTCATCAGTTTTCTTCCTCTTCCTCTTCCCCCCTCTCTCTGTCTCTTCCTTTATCCTTATCCCCTCTTCCTCTCTGCCTTTCTTTTGTAGTTACTTGAGTAAAATAATATTTTCTGAATTTTCTACCAAATTGCTTTGGGGCACTTCAAGGGATAGCACTGCCATCTCCTTGTTTTGATTACTTCAATAGGCATACACAGCTGGCCCCCTTTCTTTTCGAGTAAAACCACAATTCACTCAGCAAATCACTGCTTTTTATTTTGCTGGCTGGAGGGAGAAAGGATCAGATAGAAGAGATGAGGATGTGGAGTGGGGGGGATGGGAAGATAATGACAGATTTGACGATAATTAATATTTTCTGTGTCTGAATAGTGAAAGTCTCATCCAAGTTCCCCAGCCAAGCTGAAGTTAAACTCTTGGTGTGTGGGTTTAAATGCTCTGCAGCTTGGCATGCTGGGGCTGGTTGAGAGGGAATGATGCCGTGTATGTGGAATTTTGTGGTTCTCTTTTATTATTATTACTGCATAAACCATGCATATCTAAAAAGGAAACTTTAAGTCAACCCACTCTCAAGGTGAATTAATACATTGAATCTGAGTTACCTCACTCATAATTTAAATTACCAGAAGCTTTATGTATTAATTATTAGAATGTTTAGAGGCTCATTTTCATTTTTATATCAAATCTCAATGATTTGTGCTTCATGTTTGCGCCTATTTTTTAAAGTAATAGGACAGCAGATCTGATGGACTGTAATAATTGTCAGATCCATTAAATGGGCATTCAATTTCCTTCAGAACTGAGAATTACAGATTACTCTTATGTGACTAACAACCACATTGTTTTATTCATTTTTTCCCAAGATGCCAACCAATCATTCCTTTTTTGTCAGTAGTAGAAATGAACAATTTTTTTTTCTCTTATAGTATGATTTGTTGGAAATATTAATACTATGAGATCAATGCTTTATTTTTAATGGATATGCTTTATTAGAAAGTAGCTGAATATAGTTAGAGTTTACTTAATATGAAATTGATATTTTCAACAATGATTTTAAAAATACAGTGTCTTATAAACATAATATTGAATGGGAGCGGGAAAACCAATAAAGAAGGTAATTTCCTGATGTGGAGTGATTAGCAATAACCCACTACTCATTTCATAAACATGGATTAAGTCTGAATGTGACAAGGATCACAACATACATTGCTTAATTTAATATTAATGGTAATATGGGGAAGTAAATATCATTTTCTTTTTTCAAAAAAAAGAACAATAAAGCATGAAAATGAAGTTACTTGTGTAGTTCACAGCATGAGTAAGTAGCAGAACTAAGCTCCAAACCTGAATCTTGTGTTAAATAGATCACAGTCTGAATAGAGGGCTTCACACTTTACATTTACTTTGCTATTTTCATGTATTGCAACAGACATGCAAACTGAAGACTTTTAGACTTTTTTCCTTTTCCTACGACAAGAATTAGATTCAAAGCAAGAAAGACCAACCCACTCTCAAGACCAGCCCACACTCCAATCATTAACAAAACATCAAATTTTGGGTATTTAGACTATTAAAAGTACTGGCATCCATTGTGTTCCCACTCACGTTCCCCAGTTCTTGG
Source organism: Uropsilus gracilis (assembly GCA_004024945.1). Taxonomy (NCBI): domain Eukaryota; kingdom Metazoa; phylum Chordata; class Mammalia; order Eulipotyphla; family Talpidae; genus Uropsilus; species Uropsilus gracilis. The sequence continues at coordinate 150,526 of PVHY01000270.1, read as the reverse complement.
TAATTATTTCTTCATGAACTGCGTGAGAAAGAACTACAACATCCACTTTCTTGCCTGTCCCTGTGCTCATATTTTCTTTTTTCTTTCAAATTCCTCATTGTTTATTGATAATTAACTTCATTATTTTCCCATAATGCAGCTTGCACATTGTTGGGAGAAGAAGGTATTGAAGCAGTTTGAAAATTGTTGGTGACCTCTGCCTTGTGACTCTCCTGACAAGACTTGCTGGCACTCTGGAAGGTTGGCTGGGCCATGAAGTCACAGAACTCTACACAGTACTGCCTTCTGTGTTCGAGTGGTTAGGGCTCTTTGATGACATTTGGTTCAAATGCTTCATGAAATCCCATATGTAAACAAGGTGTTATGTGTACCATGAAAGAAGAAAAAGCAGATGTTAGAAAGTCAACAGGCTTCTCCTCAAGGCCCTTCTAGAAAGCTGTAAGACTAGCATGTATTGGAAATGTCTAAAAGACAGTTTTGACCAACGTTCTATGATTACAGAACTGTTTCTTCATAGACTTTCTGCATACAAATATTGGACTATGCTTAATTTCATGTATTTCCCTTTTATTGTAATCCTTTAAGAAGGTATTAACCCTGTTTTAGCTGAGGATTTAAAGAGGTTAACTCACTTGGCCAGGATAGTGCAGCTCTAATGGTCCAGGGCAGATTCAAAGTCAGGTCTTCCTGATGTCAAAATATATGATCTTTTCCTTATGCAACTGTGTCTTAAACTTCTCCACAAGACTTTTCACACATGATGGCTTCATTTTTTCTCATTCACTTCAGTCAGCTTGTAACTGGCTTTTTTGAGGGCCAGTGTCTAGATCCCTTTGTACTGTTTGGACAGGAACCCTGATCTCCAAAAGTCCCAGAACACTTGAACTTGATCTGACACTTCACTTATCTGCTAAAACTACCCTTTAGGCACACTCTGCTGAAAGTCTGTGGTTTCCTTGATATTCCTTAAAAAAAAAAAAAAAGACAAGCAAATTCTCTGACTTCGGAGTCTTTGCTTTTTGCCACCCTCACTTCCTAGATTGCCATTCCCACGTATCATAAGGATCATGCTTCCATTTTCATCAGCTCTCTGCTCAAATGTTGCCTTCCTAGAATCCTGAGCACCCTATTGTGGGTAGTCATTTCCTCTGTCATATCAGTCCTTTGTTGTACTCTATTTTATTTCTCTTTATGTCACATAGTTCCATCACATAGTATGCACTTGTTTGTTTCCTGTCTGGCTTCATGAATCATAGAGAACAGCACTAGAACTAGAATTTTTTTGGCTTACTGCTGTGTTCCCAGTTTCTAGAATAGGTTCAGCCCTAAGAAGGAGCCTAATAAATAGTTAACTGCAATACAGAAGGAAAATGTTTCTCCCATGTTATCTTCCCCATACACACACCCAAAACATGCTAATTGATTCCTCTCCCAAGTAAAACCAATCAAATCTCTAGTCCGGAGATTTGGAATTAAAATTCTAGTTGAGAATTAGAAACTGGTGTTGGGAAGGTTAGCATGTGATTGAGGGACACCGAGGGCCCTAGCCTGTTCAAGGCCTTGTGCATGATCTAAAGGAATCTGGCTACTTGTGTTGGTGGAGAAAATGGAAGCAGAGTTTTAGTGTGATAGATTTCAATGAACCAGAAAGAAAAAAGAGAGGAGGGGGTATTCTTACCAATAAGAATTGTAGTACTAATAGGAATTTATTGGTTTCCCATGAAAACCTTCAAAATCACCATCCCTTGTGGGCAAATGCCAACTCAAACTGGGTTTGCATGAACTAGGACTGCTAATTCTGAAAACTTGCCACAAATCTAAGGTAATTTCTGATGAAAAATAACAAGAAGGGGTAAAATAGATTGTAGAAAGCTGAGACAAAAAGAGAAACCACACCAAGAAACTGCTTGCCATTGTCAGTCTCTCTTCATGTCTTCCAAATGTCTCTACATGTCTCTTCTCCAAGTTCCTAGGTATAGGTCAAAGCCCAAAAACTCCAGAGCACACCTACCTTCAATGTTATGTAGTTTCGCTTGGGAGTTTAGCTCTTACCCTAGCTTCCTTCTTAGTAGCTCCTTCACTCAGGAAATTTGGTCCATGGAATACTGGTATTGTAGTACAAGGTGGTTGCATATTAGTAGTGGTGGGGAAAATGGCACTATTTCACTGTGCTGTGATGTTCCTCCCTTAAACAGTGGGAGGTGGGAAAAGACATGTAAGACATGTGCACTCAAATTTGGAGGGCAACCTGTGCATATGAGGCACAGACAATTCACTGGTCTCTCAAATAGAGAATAATAACAATGCAGTTACACAGAGAAGCAAGTCACTAGAAACCACAGAGTACAAGCTGGGATAGGGAGAGATGGACCAACTCTTTGGGTTCCTGAACAGATTTCTACTTTCTGTTCTCTCTCTGTTAGGAAATTCAGTTGCATTTTTCTATCAGATGTTGAAAGATATTGTATAATGAACTCTCCCTTCTCACTTAGGTGAGCTTAGTTGTAATTTTTTGAATATATGTTTAGACTATCAATGGTTTAAATGCTTAAAAATTCAAATTGGCACCCAGTGATGACTTACTAAGGGCACCAGACTCCTTTTAGCTTCCTCTTCCATTGTCCTTTGCTTGAAGACCACAGCTTTTGTGCTTATCGACTTGTGGTTGCAAGATAGTGCTGCACATTTTGGTCTTGTGCACATCAACAAGAGAGATGTGGGGAGGAAGAACTCAAGTAAAGAGATTTTTTTCTTAATGAGACTTTGCCTTTTTATTTTAGAGAGAAAGCATGAAATTCTCCATATAATACTTTATACTGAACAATATCCTATCTTTAAGCAGATAAATCAAGTATTTTATTTTAAGACTTTTCTTTGACTATGACAAAGGAAAAGAAGATTGTCATTGCTGTTAGGTTAGTTTATCAGTGGCAACTGACACAAATAGTGACCAAAAGAACATGATAATGTATCATAGCATTTAGCCTTCTTGACTCATTTGCTTTCTCTTTTCAATTTAAATGTAAAGCATTTGAAAAAAAAGTACATATAATACTTCTGTGATTTATGAGTATATCATACAGTGTGGAGCACATGATCTGTATCTAAATGCAAATGTTATTAAGGGTTTTTAAGTTGGTCTGAGAAATATATTTCCTGAAAAAAAGCTCAATTCATAGATGCCATGTACTCTGATTCCAATAGCATTCTTGTCTAACTTCATATCTTAAATATTTTTACTTCCATTGTAAGCACTTGACTAGTTGGGCTGGATGTTAGTTTTCTTGCACACTCTAATACAAAACTACTCTGTAGTCCAGACTCAGTATGTATAGTAACTAAAATACATATCATTAAATATAAGAACTCAGAATTCAGTATCATAATTCAAATAAATGAAATGTGTTATTATTTCCCTATAAATACTGCCAAAAGTTTCTCTAAAAATAAAGATGACAAATTTTGCTGAAACTTAGTAAAATGCTTGTAATCTGCAGATGATGTGATGGTAGACATTAAGTATAAGCAAAAATAATCAGGACAATGAAAGCCAAGAGATAAAAACCAGGAAAGAAACAAGACATGCCTTAAAGCCTGCAGGCAGTTCAAAAGGCGTTGTGATTTTCCCAGGAAAATTTTTCTAATCACTAAGCAATTTGCTCTGGGTGTTGCTGATTTCAGAATTGAAGTTGTTGCTTTACTTTTCTAAGTGCTATGAATATTACAATATCTGTCAGTAAAATTGTTATTTGTACTCAGGTGATACTGTCTAGAAAAATCACTGGGTTTTTGTAATGACTTTAAAAAAACAAACATTTTCAGTGAAGAGTCAACTCTGGAAGTATAATTCAAATGTGTCTATCTTTGAATATTTCCCCTCTAATTTAGGGTATGATTTTTTTCAAAAGAAAACTTCTATGTGGGAGTGTGGGAAATAATTTAGAGAACTGAGAATCCACAACGATGAAATATGACTCTATCACCTCATTTGAGAATCATGGAAATTAGCATTTTGGTTTTTAACAGATTATTAGAAACAATAACAGAAAGAACAGAGACTATTATGTGTGTATGCTTGTACATGTAGGTGTTTTTGTGTGTACACATTAGTTAAGTCAAATAATAAAATTAGCTTTCAAAATTTTTAGAGTTGGAAAAGTGAAATAGCGATTCACCTTTCAGAAAAATGAATAGCTTTGATTGAGTAATTTGTTATATGTAAGAGACAGATGTAGCTATTTGTGATATGTAATAACAAAGTTTATATATTCAGTTTATAATACTATGAAAAGTTGTATATTATTACTATATCATTTTGGGATGATTTACTTCTATTTCAGCAAAAGACAATCCAACCATTATCATGACCATCAATACTTAGTAACTGAGACACAGAATCAGCTTTATGATGGATCCTGGGAGTTCTGTCATCCATAAATTCTTTCTTCTGTCAAACTTGGAATCTCTCTTCATTGATTCCTTCTGCTTTTCTTTGTCTTCCATTTAGTTGTGTAAGGAAATTTCTTAGGTCTAACCCTGGGTAAAAACAATCATTTTGAGTCAAGCTGCATTTCCAATAATTCTAAATAGACTACATTATCATGCAGGAGCATATTCACCTTTATAGAGTCATATTGCTTCAAGGAAGAAAGGAATTACACAGCTGTTACTGCTTCTATCCTCAAGCCACTGATTTGTGTGTCTAATACTTTGAATTTGGAAAATAAGCAGCTTAAGATGCTTTTGCAAAAGTTTCCAACTTGCTATGAGATAGATGAGCTGGTGGGTGTCTATGTCTGTTTATGAGCCATTTGTTTATTCCAACTCCAAGCATTTATGGAAAATTTATCCTGCATCACTCACCAACATGCAGAATAAGTTTAACAGTGAAAAACAAGACTGAAAATAGTTGATGGGACCTTTAGCAAGTTTGGGGGCCCTGTGACGGGAAACACTCCGCACCTGCATTTCTTCCCCTTGGCTATCTCCACCTGTGTGCCCCACAGGCATCTCAAACTTCATGCGTCATCTTCCCCCCTACCTCAAACTTCCCCCAGCAAACATGCTTCTTTTCTGTTCGCCTTTATTTATGATGAAAGTGTCATTATCTTTCCAATTACCCATGCTTGAAAAATCAGTCATCTTTGTCGATGTCTTTTTCCCCAATTTACTTGGCTGTCAAATTCTGTCAAATTAGCCTTTGCCATGTTCCACAAATCTCACTCTTTCCATTTCTACTGTCACAGTCTTACTCTGGGTCTTTATTACCTCTCATCTCAATGATTCTGGGGGCTTCCTGACTTTTCTTCAATGCAGTGAGTAAGAATCTAAACTCTGGAGACATTTTGGCTTACTGTTCTAGCTTAAGCTCAGGTTCAGCCACTTACCACTATATAATTTTGGAATACATTTATTTTCTTTCCTCTGCTTTATTATATACAACATGAAGATTAACTATGAATATCCAAAGTGTCAGAGACAAAACTAAATAAATATTAAGTGCTATGAGGCTATAGGATCTTCCTGCTACCAGTGTCCACTAGTCCTCAAAATTCATTCAGTTTTCTACTCTAAGGTTATGGTCTTGATCAATCCATCAATTGGTTTAAAATTCAACTAGTGATGCCCCATTATCTGCTTATGCTTCACAAACTGGAGTCCAGAAAATTTCAAGTTACAATTGTGCTGGAGGCTCTAAAAAACTAAAGAAAAGATATGACATAGCTACCTGATATCTACATTTGACCGTTAGATGATTTTTTATTGTAGAATATCATGAAATAATTATCAAATAATAACTAAATAATTAAATAATTATTAAAATCAGTCCATATAGATAAATAAAATAGGTAGTATAATTACATGTTTTTAGGAAGAAAAGAAGAGTTTGAAAATAGGTTTTGTGTTTGCAGAGGATGTCCATATTCTTGTGGATTGGGAATGACTTACTGGCAATTTGTGAGACATATGAGAGTATAGGTTCATTGTTTGACTTAACAAAGGTTTTTGCAATATGATTCTAATCTACTGTTCTAGGCTTTGTATCCCTAAATTAAATTTACATAACTGGCAACTATCAAATCAGAATTATCAATATTTTCTATATATACCTATCATTCTTCTACCAGTAGTTTCTTCCTCTTTCACTATCCTAAACCTTTCAGTTACTGCTTCTCAACATTTACACACACTGCATATACTTTCCTTTGGTATAAATTCATCTGCTAAGCCCAAGTCTTGTTAATGACTTGATAGAGTGTGATGAAATATGGAGAGCCATGGACTTGAAAGTTTCTTTCACTAAGTCTCAGCACGAATGGTTTTGTTGTAAGCCCAGTTAACATATATGTATTTTACATGTACTATACATGTATTATATATATATATATATATATTAGGGTAAGCAGTATATATAGAGAGGGTATTAGTTGAGACATATATGTGTATGTTTATATATGTATGTATATGGTGGCATTAGGGAAATAACCTATTCAGGTAGAGCATCTATTAGACTGTTAATGCCTCTTTTTGGAAGAGTAAAATTTTTTGAGGCAAAGAAAAATCTCCAAATTGGTTCAGGTCAGAGACCCTTGGTCATGTTGTTTATTGTAGACTGTCATAGTCTACAATTATAGACTGCCGCAATTCAAGAATGTAGACTGTCATACTTCAAGAAGAGCTCTGGATTAACTCATTTTGGAAAATCCTTTGTTTTAATAACCATGTTTAATGTGTCACAGAACAGACTAGAATATCTTATTGACATGTTTAGGCTATCTAGGATACAACTAATTCAGATAAATCCCCTCTCAAAATAATGAGCACAGGTGGTGACACTTTGGTTTATGGGATACTAACTAAATGATAAATTTTTCTAAGATTATGTGACCTAAAACTAAAGTACTCACAGTTTGGTTGAAAAAAATTATTATAATTTTTAATTTTAGATTGATTCAGTTATGTACAAAGATTGACTATTTACAAATTTTGTGACAAAAATTAGACAAACCTAATTTCTGGATTATGGTTTCAATATTTAACATAACTGAAATAATAAAATAGCATGAGAAGCCAGGCACAATGGTGTGTGCCTGTAAACGACAGCCTATGGAGTCACGGCTGGGACTGAGGATCACAGTTCAAGACCCACCCAGGGCAACAAAGCGAGACCGAGGCCCAAAAAAATAGCTGGGTGTGGTGGTACACACCTGTAATCCCAGCTACCTGGGAAGTTGAGGCTGGGGATTGCTTTAGTCTGTGGTACCACCGGCAACATGAACCTGCAGTTCCATGGGCAAAAATAGCAAGACATAGTCTCAAAAAATAAATAAATAAATAAATAACATGAGGATCAAATGAGATGATCTGTTTATATGTAAAAGGACCTTGAAAATATAAAGATAAAGATAATAATATATCTCTATATAAAGTTAGTTTGATAATTAAATGAGAAAGCCCTGTAAATCATTTTACAAAGTGCTTGAAAAATATGATGCCAAAGGGAATATTAGCCATCATTACTATCACTATTATTACTATTCATTCGACATCTATGATGTATGATATTATTTTGGTAGCATTTTGATTATGGTTTTGCCACTAATTTAATGGTTTAATGCAATAAAGGGGGAATATCATGATTCTTTTAACCCTTTGACAATATATTTATCTCAGAATAGAGTACCTAATTATTAGAGATTCTGACAGACACTTATCTTCTATTTGCATCACACTTTGTTTCAAAGGTCTTTCATAAAAATTTAGTTGACTAATTCCTAAACTACAATCCTGATCATTAAATAGAGTAGGGGTGGTGAATGCTGAATGGCAGCTGGACAAACTGAAACTGGGGACACTGTTCTAGCCACAGTCACAAACAAGCCTACAATAGATAGAGTGGATTTCTCTTGTTGCTCAGAGCTCTGACCATGGACATACAGAAATGAATCCATGACTGCCGTCAGTAGACCTTTTGGAGAACAGGTCCTAAAAGAACACAGATGCTTTTTCATTCTCTGTACATGCAGCAGTGTGCAACTTGATGACTTTTCAAATTTACTTTTAAAAAAAATTTAAAAATATCTTTTCTAGATGATTCTGAATATAAAAAAAAAAGATGTAATATGCTTGAAAGCTTTCTGTCACATCAGCATAGGAGCTCCAAAAAGAGAGTTAAAACTTCTGCAATTGCAGGATTTACAACAGAATGTTATGAGTGATTACCTCTGGGTGAGGGGATTACATGCAATTTTCCATAATTTTGCTTTTTTGCTCTTTGTACTTACTACTTGCTCTCTCCTTCCCTTAAATTCTTTATAAGAATAGTGATTAGGTCAGAAACTGTTACACTTTGGAACTCACATATGACGCTTCCAAGTCCTACCTCCGTGAACTTGGAAAACTTCCTATCCTTTCTTGATTCTCAGTTTTCTTGTCTATGAAATCATCATCATCATCATCATCATCATCATCATCATCATCATCATCTTGATGATGATGATACACAGACACCAGGGGTACAGAAGGATTTGCAAAAGAAATTTCTTGCATACCTTGGGTGATAGATCAATATGCTTTATGGTTGTCCTTAACATGCTTCCCTACAATTCAATTTGTAATGATTGCAGTCTAGAAAAACAAAAAAGTAGGTGTAGATTTTATATGACATGAATAGTATTTGTAAAATCAACTAAGTGAAACTTCAAAGGTACTGATTTATCCCAAATCTCAATGCTTTCCCACATGCCCTTTGGTAATTGGCTGTTACAAGCTACTGTAATGGAAGCTCCATAGCCATGAGCAAAGAAAACCAGACAGAGTTTGGAGAGCAGTGTTTTCAATGAGGCCCTTAGCGGCGAGGTGTGCATGCAGCATACAGCGCTCTTTTCTGGGACGTGCAGGAACCCAGGCATCCCAGGGGCCACGACTATTTGCTTTGGCTCCTGTTCAGATCACCCCACCAAATAGGAACCTGCCACTCTGTTTCAGACTTGGTTTAGGCGGCTCTTTAATTGGTTTATGTCATTCATTAGGAATTTCTCTTCTTAAAAGTTGGTGACTTGAAGCCAGATTGTGAGGAGAGATTCAGAACCACCCATGTCTGTTTTACTGTTCCCCGGGTTATAAACAGGTGATGTGGAGGTCCTTCTGGCAGTGTCTTCAGCTTGGCTCCAAGTTTCCAAAGAATTGGAGGCCTGCTCTGCTGGATAGAAGATACTCCTTTCACCTACACCTTCACAAACAGGGAAGGAAGCTGGTGACAAAGAGAGTACAGGCACCAAAACACTGCTCTCCTTCTGCACTTAGAAAGGAAAACATACTGATCTGGAACATGGACAATTAAAGGGCTGTTTCACTTCCAAAGAAGGCTTAACAGAGGGAACATGGAGAGAGATATGACAAGAAAGGAAGCAAGAAATGTCAAGGATGGGCTTGTTGCACTACACACTGCTCAAACAGTTCCAGCAATAAGCGCCACTCCCTCTCAGTCTCCTATTGACTGCTCTGCTTCAGAGCAACCCTGTCTTCACCTTTATGGAAGAGAATAACCTCAGAATCACACAAGAATGAGAGACAGGTACACCAAACAATTTTTCAAGGACGTTTCCAAACTGATACCATATCAAACATGATGCTGTTATTTAGCTTCTGAACTCTGCCTCATGTTGTCTTTCCATTTTCGTTATCACTGTCTTGAACCAAGTGTCACGGTTTGTCCATGTCCAAGTTCCTAACTCGTTTTCTTTACACTCTCCAGCATCTATCCTTTCTCTCAAGTTTAATGTTCATAAGCTGAAACTATGGTCAATTTCACATCTCACCCCTTTTGAAAAGCTTTCCTCAGCCTCCTGCTGTTTATAGGAAAATGTTTTACAGGATATGGGTAAACTCTTTAACCTGGTTTCCAGTACTTCCTAATATCTGACCCCCATCTGTCCATACCCTTTTGGTTAACTTCTCCCATGTACATCAGGTTTGAGCCACATGGGAACATTAAACAGTTTCTGTGCAAGGTTTTAGAAGTCTCTCTTTTTTTTTTCCTGGGAGTAGGATATGAAGTCTAAGAGTTAGAGATGGCTGGGTATGGAGAAATGAATCTCTCCCCTCAGTCTACCGTACCAACAGATGGTATACTCTTTGGGTACTGTCTGATCATATTGAGGATTAAAACTTGTATTTCTTGAAGGTGATAAATTTGGAGAAGATCTAGGATTCCTTATTTAGGCATACTTATGCAGAAGTTTATAAGATCATATAAGTGGAGTGAGGCAAAGAAAAAATAAAGCAAGGTTTTTCTTGGAGTCACTTTTAAATTATGTAATAATCAGAATAATGGCATAATATTACCACAAGAGATAGTAAAATGTGTGCTTGGGGTCTACTTTACCATCCAATTAGAGAGAACATTCACTTGAGGGGAAGAGCAAAGGTAGAACTGGGATAATTAACATCACTACAATATAGAAGGCTTTATAAACTTACAACTACATCTTATAAGTATTTTCTGGAAATGTGGCTTGAAAATCATACCTCAACAGCCTCTATCCCCTTAAGTTGGAGAGCAGACTGGATCTCAGGGTAAAATACTTAGATCTTAAAGTCAAAGATACTATATATTGCTACTTTTAGGTAATTTCTTTGAATATTCTGTTTCATGTCTTTGTAATTATGGAAAATAATATCTGCTCTGTAAGATGTAAAGATAACAAATACATATTTTGTAATTAACAGACAGCAATTGTATTTCTTATCATGAAGGTCATGGCTTTCCAGAGAGTTTTCTATATGCAAACAATTGCTTTTCTGTAGAATGTGAATGCTCCTCTTTTCTGTGTCACTTCCAATCATTAAATACACATGTGCCCACAGGCACATGGAGGGGAGAAAGTGAGGAAGGGAAGGGTAAGGGGAGAAGATGGAGAAAAAGGACAGAAAATGATAAGATGAGATTTCTCCTTCATACAAGAATAGTGAGGAACCGATTTTAAGACTTTAAGAACAAAACACTTAATACTCACCCAGTCTAGAGTGAAAGTAAAGAAATCCCAACACTTTCCTATACCCCTGCCTTTGTGTCCTACTTGGAGTAAATTTTCTTCTCATCTTTGCGTATCTTTCACATTCCAGTGTTCCAACTGACCCTTCAAGATGCACTAATTCCCAAGTTAGTTGTGAAATTTCTCTTGTGTTAAGATGACATCCATTTTAATGGTCTTCTCTTCCTATTCTTAGAACACTCCCTTCTTTCAAATAGACCATGAGCAACCTCAGCATAGGAAAAAATATTTATCTCTGATTAATAGTTTTTTGAGCACAAAAACCAGTTTTATTTTTTTCAAAAAAGTTTTTTGAGCACAAAAAAATCCACTGAGCATGAATTCATTGAATTCTTATTGCTGCTTAAATAAAATTTTACATCTTTAAAGTTATAATCTGAAAATTCACTTTTGTTATTGTTGTTGTCAAGCATTTAGTGCCTAGAAAATATAAATTCTGTTAGGCAGAGTTACACAAAGATTACAAAAAGGTTTTGGTCTCTGATCTTTAAATTATAATGAAGAAGTTTGTTTGGTATTCAGCATCACATTTCTTGTCTGCCCTCTGAAACAATATATGAAGGTATTGTAGGAGAAGGTTTCAGTTGTATGAAAAGTGTCTTTAGGGATTGTTTATACTTGCAAATTTTGACTTCAGTGATCAAAACTTCCCAAGGGTATGAGCTGTAGTACTAGACATGATACAGGCTTAATTAAAGACCATGCTCTGACTTTGTCTTTGTAACTCTCATAGACTTTTCGATAATTAATATTGCCAGGTACTAAAAAAATTCTGTCACTAATTATGTTGTGGAAAAAAATGATTTATTTGTAAACAATGTCTTTAAAGGAAGACATCTAAGCCAGTTAAACTTTGGCTATGATAGATTAGATCTATCTATCTATCTATCTATCTATCTATCTATCTATCTATCTATCTATCATCTTCCCCCTTACCTCCTATTTGAGACTCCAGGAACTATATATATATATATATATATATATACATATATATGTATATATATAGTATACACACATATGATATATATATATAATATTACATATTATATATACACATATAATATATATTATATATTACATATATAATATTATATATGATATATATTATATGTGTATACTATATATATAGTTTATATGCATATATCTATATAGTAAGAGAGGAAAGATGGCCATTCAATATCTGTCTTACAAAGATATGACATCTTATTCCTTTTGTTTTTGCCTTGAAATAAAAAAAAGTCATAGGAAAGGTGCTTAAAAAAGCCTAAAAAAGTCATAGGAAAGGTGCTTTTTTAATTGTCTTGTAGTTTCTCATCAAAAGTTTCTTCGTGGAAAATCAGGTGCCAAATTTAGCTATCTTTCCTGTCATTTTTTTTCAAAAGTCAACTTGAGAAAACAACTCTTCGCGACATATTTGAGTAGTAGCATTAGAAATGACCTAGAAATTAGAAACTGAGTTTGATAGTGAGCTCCAGATGGGTGGTAGTATGCTAAGTCACCAACACAAATGATGCCATTTTTACTCAATTCACTGATTTCAGCATCTAGAAGGAATAGGGAGGTTTTTCTGTTATATTCCACAATGATTGGATGACTGTTGGGACTTTTTTCCCCTTCTTGGCCTCATACCTTATTAAGGGCACTGAAAAACTGGAAAGTGCTCAGGAAAGAATAACCTGGCAGCTAGGTGTTTGCATTACTATGAAATAAATACACCCCCCCACACACAGACAATCTATGATAAAAAGTTATTACCACTACCAACTTTCAATAATCTTCAAGAAATCTAATTTTTTTTAAATGAAAAACAATTTTTCTTGAGGACTTCTGTTTGATAATTATACTAGCGATAGGAAAATTGTCAGAATTGCAACTTTCAACTTTTACCTTTCATCATAGAACATGAGAGTCTTTTTTACTTAGATTCCTTTTTGCAATTAGGTACAAGCTATTATGCTTTCTACTCTTCAACCAAGACCCTGCACTATTCTCTCCATTGACTCCTGTCATTTCTGGCAACATGGATGGAACTTAAAGGAATCATGATAACACAAATAAGCCAGAAAGAGAGAGAAATACTGGATGATCTTACTTATGTGAGGGATATAGGGCAAACAAACAAACAGACAAGAAAAATTTGAAACTGTCAGCAGAACTGAAATATAGAGCAAGAGAGATTAGAGGAGGGAAATTGGGGGTAGGCTGGGTACTAAAGATTAAGAGATGGTGCATGGGTGACAGAGTAGTGGGAGAAACCTGAGGCTGATAATGATATAAAAATAATAAATATTTTAAAAGACCCTACATTAAGTGTCACCGTAGGCAGTCCTCAGTACATATCAAATATGCCCATCCCTAAGAGAGGGGAGTACCACCCATAGTTCCCTGAACAGTTTCCAGATTGTTATTAAGATCAGTGGTGATTTCAGGTGAAGTCAGTTGACTTGAGGATCACCAGAAAGATTACTAAAAACACCAGTTTTAAGAACTAGAATTCTACTCCACCAATTGAATCAGAATCAAAACCACCAGGTGATTAAATAATAAAGGTGGTCGAGCAGCATTTACACTCTGGGTACCTAAGACCCTAATATTCTTTGCACAAATAACCCTATATCTTCTTTCAAGGTCAGTAAGCTTTTTATTCATAGAAAAAAAACATGTTGTCCTTGGAAATATACTGTGTCACGGCTGAAGGGTGACTAAGGTTATCATTTGGGAGTGAACTTGAGAACAGAATTTGGAGATGCTGTAATGACTATTCTTACTCTTATGTGCAAAACTACCACAAGCAAGAACACCAGGGTTGAAATATGAGAGACAGGGTCTCAGTTCTCTAACTGTATTGTTGATCAAGGTCTGGATAAATTTTAAAGCTCTGTAATAGAGAGAAATCTTAAATAAGAACAAAATCATAAAACCCCAAGCTCATATGTATGCAAAGCAATGCTATTGCAACAAGAAGATATATCAAAATTTGAAATAAACCTTAGCTCACCCCAAAGCAAATATACACTGTGGAATGTAGGTAAATCAGTTCTATTTCAGGAAATGACTGGAATTTCTTAACTTTGTACATAGTCTAGTATTTCACACCATGTTTTTTCTTTGTTTTCTTTCCACAAATTTATCATTTGGCAGTTTCTTCGGTGACTGCAAAAGAAGATAGAAGTGCAAGATAATTTGAAACTTTTTTTCAGAATTCTGCTAAAGCAGTACTTTAAATCTAAAAAGAGAGATACCAGGCATTTTATATGCAGTTCTACCATAGTTATGCTAAGTAGACATCCTTAGCTACATCACACAAGCAAGAAAAAAGCTTATGAAGAGTAAGGGGATTTCCTCACTATGACTTAAGTAAATGAAGGCTGACTCAACCAGATCTTACATTCCCTAATCTTTGTGATTTTTATTACACATAAACACCCCTTTTTCATAAACAGTATTTTTTTGTTGTTGTTGTCTGAATTCTAGCTGTGATGGGTATAATATAGTTACCTCAGGTAGGGCTAGAGGGCCACTGAACATCAAACTTTTTCTTAGCAATTTGAAAGATAACTATTGATCATGGCCAACAGGGGGAAGTAATACTAATTATGAAATTCATGTATAGGTTGAATTTAGGAGATGGGAGTTTTCGCTTTGCTCACATAGTAAGTATCATGAATAAACTACCCCAGGAAATATTATTTTCATAAATTTAAAGGAATGAACAAGTAGGTTTATCACAGAAATTTCTTGAAATTTGTTCCATTTTGAATTCCTGCAAAGTGGAGAAGGCAAAATGCTTTCCCCTTTAAAAGCATGATGGTAGCATTCTTGTGTGTCTTCCATCTATTCTCAACCCTCTCTTGAGAGAAAGTGGAAATGGATGAGATTCAGAAAAACATTTCCTCAGAAGCAGCTTTTTTTTTTTTTTTTCAACTTAGCTTCTATATGCTTGTTGAAACTTGATTATTTGGAGTGTTTGAATGCAACTTCCTTTAAAGAGAGGAGATGAAAACTAACACAAACCCCTGGCCAATATGATTTGCCAAATGTCCCATTTTTATAATAGAGGGAGTTTCCCCAAAATTATTTTCTTTATTACGTGTCATGTTCCCTGGTCGTTTTGCAAGCATTGCCCTCTTCTCTGTGCACATGGAGACTTCTGGTTCAGCAGGGCCCTGGATGGCAGTAACTGGCCTGCAGCTGCAAATGCAGAGCTTTAAGAAAGTCATGGATTTCCTGCTTGCAAAGTTACAGCCTCTCAGGTCCTCGGGCTCATCTCTCAAATCTCTTTTAAGCACCCCTCAAAACTGATGAAATTTCTCCTGTCAACAAACAGGAAGCACTCGAATAGGTCTATTTTAAATAATTCAGAAATATAGATGAATGAAAGATAAAAGTAAAAGCTGGATCAATTTGATCAGAGAAATGTAAATTTGCATCTACTCTGCTTTGTAATTTTTACAGGAAAGACTACTTCTATACCATATTCACTTCAAAAACTGTGTAACTATATTTTGCAAGATGGATGTTGTGGGGTGCCATAGATATGATTTAGACAAGGAGCCCATCCTTGAGCAACTTGTAATTTATTTGATGATACTAGATAACTATGCAGAATAATTTAATGTTAGTGAAAAGATTACAAATGCTGTAAGACAGGCTCAGTCAGCTGATCATTTGGTTAGATCCCTGAGGATTTGGCTTCAACAATTGGAAACACATTCTAGAACTACTGTGAAAGGCCAAAGTGTGAGGCTGGAGAAGTGTTTCTGAATATAATATACAAATAGAAGTCCCTTTAGGTTCCTGATCTGGCTGAATCAGTGCTGTGGTGAAAGGAAGTGGGTAGACTTGTTTAATTTAAAGATGAGCTCTAAAAGGATTGCTTTCACACAGACAATTTGGCATAAATATTTTTTTCTTTCCTTGTCCTGCACATTGATTAGAATATCATGAAATTATCAGGAGCTGTGGAAACAGAGAGACCTAAATTCTAATTTATGCTCCACCATTCATAATTCTGGATTTAATTTCCTCATCTGTAAAATAGATTATAAACCTATCTTGTGAGTTTATGGTGAGATATAGATGTACACACTGTAATCTTAGAACACTGCCAGGCACTCTTTGCTTTGGTAATGATGGATGGCAATATTTTATGTGTCCAGTGTATCATTTGCATATAAAAATCACCCATGATCTTTCAAGAAAATAAGAATTTTTAATAGAAGAACAATAGCTTCTATTTTCTCAGTAATGTTATTAGTCTATTGTGTTTCTTTCAATGCTTCTATGATTCCCACACAGGATTTATAGTGAGATAATTATCTTAAAATAATAAAATTCATTATTATTCTTATTGAGACCTGGCAACTCCATCCTTTTGTCAAATTTGCTTTGTTTGCAGGAAAAATAAATAGAGCAAACTCAGCTCTCCATTCTTGCCTTTCTCTCCTACCACTATAGACATAATCTTCATCCTCTAGACCGGTGTAGTATGAGCTGTGTATAGGGTGAGCTACCAAAACAATGTGAGCATCTGTGTAGTAGGCAACTCTACAGCAGTGCTCTAGACATCCTTTTAGTTAACTAAACCTCAGATCACCTCAAAACATTTATCTTTCACGTAGACTCCAGGTCTCTGTAGAGGAGTCCTTGTTTGCAGTCCTTGCTTTGGACTCAGAAGTATCCAGATGTAAACCTTGGCTTTAGGTCTTTGACCATTTCACACCACCTTTATAATTTTTAGATAAGAACAGTTTTATGAGTAATGATGGGATCATGAATGAGAAAATGTTGTGTACAGTAAGGCACTGTTCAAATAGCAAATAATGAGACTATACATGCTGAAGTTTATTTAATCATAGAATATCTTTTTGAGCTCTAATCCCACTGAGTAGATGAAAAAAATTGAGGTGGGGAGAGCCAGGCACGGTGACTCCTGACTGTAAGCTTCAGCCTATGAAAAGGCTGGGGCTAGGGATCATGGTTCATGTCCTGCTTGGGGCAACACAGTGAAACATAGTCCCAAAATAATAGCTGAGGTGTGGTGGCACACCTGTAATCCCATCTACCTGGGAAGCTGAGGCTGGGGATTGCTTGAGTCTGTGGTACCCCGGGCAATGTAAGCCTGTGGTTCCACAGGCAAAAATAGGGAGACCTAGTCTCAAAAAAAAAAAAAAAAAAAAACCGAAAAACCAAAAAGCAAAACAAAACAAAAAAAAATGAGGTTGTGAAAGATTAAGAAACCTGCTAATTTGCTTCTCTTGTAACCACAGTGTAAATCTGCTGAAGGTAAAGGCTATATTTCATTTAAAGTTTCTCCCTACTTTTTCTTGTCCTGCCACCTCCCTCACCTCCCCCCAACTTTTGATCTTACACTCTTTTCTTCTTTTCTGTTTCCCTCTAGGTTTCTTAACACCACCTAGTAGGAAGTCTTCCTTTGACCCAGGTATAATTTAACTCCTGGCTGTGAGACTAAGGAGGGCATATACCTTGCTTACCTCTACATGCAATACCTTCTCTTTTGTAGCATTCGGTGTGGCAGTCAGAGACCAACTCCCCTTTGACTTCCCACTAGCTTCCATGTTAGGTTTAGATTTGATCTTTCACTGCTATACTCAACTTCCTACATTCAAAGCACAAAGAACTTATAGCCTTCTCTGGCCTACATTCTTAAACCTCGCCTACTGCATACAGCCCAAATAGAAATTAATAAGAGTACTATAAACACAAAAGTCATGGCTTATACAGAAAAATTTCTGTTTCCCCCCTCCTACCAATGCCCCACATACAAACAATTGGGTCTTTACTCTCATTATTTTTTCTATTCTTAATGCTCTGAATCCTTTTTCAACCATTTGCTCAATTTGGCAGAGTTTTTAACTCCATTGACCCCTAGCTAATAAGATACCTAATTCCCAATGTCATTAGACTGTTTTGAGTTTCTTGAAAAGTTATTTTGTTTATTTGAGGTTCTTGCATTGACATAGGCTGTGGAGATCAGTGTATATGAATTAAGTCCTCTCTGATGCCTTCAGCTGTAAGAGATTGGTACTAAAATTACATCATTATTATAGTTTTATCCAGAACTATTTCTCTAGATTTCATGAAGGAATGTTAGCAGGGATTTGCTCAAAATGTTGCCACACAGGATAATTACCAGTATTGTGGGATTTTTACTCTCAAGGTGTGAAAAAAAGAAGAATATAAGGGTCATTGTGCAGAATACCACAATACCTGCAAATCAGAGTATAAGGAATAAAACCTTTCATTTCATGCCTATCAGTAGAAAGAAGATTAACATTTCTAATTCTGGGGTCAAATTTATTTCATTCTAACAGGAATGGAGCTTCAAATGAACTTTGAACATTTAAGTATCCTTTATTGAAAGAACTGGACAGTTTCTTCTTCTTTAAAAGTTATCTGCATCAAACTCATTGCATTAGTTCTCCATCTAACTAGAGTCTGAGAAAGCAAATACTTTGCCCTAAGAAGGATGTATTTATTTTATGGAAAGGGCCTCAGAAAGAGGATTTTATGTTCATTTATATCCCCATGACATTAATGACACCTTCCTAGTATCTCATTTAGTAGAAATTCAGAAAAAAACAATTTTAGAGAGTTATTGGAGTCAAAAGTGATGGCATCAAAAAATGACAACTTGATGGTGAGGGAATACATAACATATTAACAACTTATTAACACGTAACAACTTATTAACTCAGTAGTCAATAAACTTTTAGAGTTTGGGTAATTAAACTTATTCTTCAATAGTGAAATTGATTTTAATAAATTAAATTATTGAATACAAGAAAGTATTATCGATTCTTAAATTTTTGGAGGGTGACTTTATAAATTTCAATCTGTGTTGCTAAAATTAAAGGTTCAAAGACATAAAACAGAAATAATTAATAATAAGCCACTCCCAATTCTTAAAAGCTGGGATCTGTGATGGATGTTATTAAAACTGTAAATGAGTTAGTTTTTTTTTTTTTTAACATAATCTGGTTGAGAATATGATTATGTAAATTTCAGAATGATCTTCATCAAAATAATTCATTCATACCAGTTCTGGAAAATAAAATATTTATGTATGCTATTTGGTTAACACCCAAAGGTAAGTAAGTAATCCTTGAATTTGATGAGTCAGAAGCATTAAATCTGTGTACAGTTGGAGAGTCCTCAAGAGATTATTTAATCCAAGTTCTCCGTTATTTTGTAAAATGGTGTCAATCCATTTGAGAGGCTAAAACAGGATAACAGAAACTGAGCAGCTAATAAAACATAGAGTTGCATCCCTCATAGCTCTGGAAAGTGGGGAGTCCAAGATCAAGGCACTGACAAATTTGGAGTCTAATAAGAGTTTCACAGGGTACCTCCTGATTAAACACTCACATAGCTAAAGGGGTGTGAAGTCCCTAGGTTCTCTTTGATAAAGGGATTAATCTTATTCATGAGGACTCTGTTCTCATGACCCAGTCATATCCCAAAGGCTGCATCTCATAATTCTATCACCTAGGGAATTAGGATTTTAACATACAAATATGAGGATACAAACATTCTGGCAAAGGAAATGGAGGCCCAGAGACTCAGTGTCTTGCTCTAAGTTACATGAGAAATTAGTGTCAGTGCTAGTGTTAGAATCAGGTTTTATTGACATCTATCCAGGATCTTAATTACCATTACATGGAACATGTAAGGATAGAAAAATATTTTACTGAACTCTTAGACTTCCTAACTGTTGTGTGAATGTATTCATTTATCTTCATTAAACAAAGATCGAGTGACTAAAAAGTATCTGATACTGTAACTGCCCATGTTTATTTTTATCTAAGTATTTGCTGTGTATACACACACACACACACACACACACACCCTGAACACTTTGAGTGACAAAATTTTAAGTTGGTCCTCTGTTTTGGACCTTAGTCTTCTTTACCTCAACTCTGAACACAACCACTTCTGGAACAGGCATATCTAAAGTTTCTCAAGCAGACAATTGCAGATAAATATCATTTTTTAAAGAACTTTCAGCTTGGAAGATTCCACAGTCCATTTCTGTATCCCTTTTGTATTTGTGTACACACGTTCTCTGACTTCTGCTCTTAGTTTAATCTTAAATATTTTGTGCTGCAGTTAATGATCATTCTTTCTTCTGGGAAATCAGGTCTCAGTGGTCTCTGAGAATTCTAGTGTTTTTAAATAATCCTTTGGATCTTTGACTCATCAGTGTAATACAAATGATTTGGTTTTTCAGAACAGATATTAATGGGGGGGGCACAGAAAATAACCTAACAGATGGTATAACTCATCCACACATAGACCCCTGGAGCTTAGAGAAAGGATTCAATAACACATCAAGTTAGTGGCAGATGTAACCTTTAAACCCAGGCCTCCAATGTTGTTCAAGGTTCTTGCCATGGTTATCAAGCTGCTGCTGGGCTCTCTAATTCTCTCTTTATGGAATCAGCTGATGTGTTTTATCAATCTCCTCTTCCTCAAAAACTATAACCCAGAGAATTACTTGGTTACCCTTGCCAATAAATGGTTAATCTCACTAAGCCCAAAGCCCTGGAAACTTCTGGGAGGGAGCCAGGTGAGCAAAGAGAGTAGATAAAGGCAGCACCTGCCTATGGGTTTGGAACAGCCTGGGGACAGGAGAGAATGTAAACACATTCTGCAAATCTTATTGTCTGACTCTGTGCCAGCGTCTTTTGGGTTCTTGTCATGGAAAATTTTTCGTCTGAGGTCATTCAATGAGCAAAGGCACATTGAATACCCTCCAGGGTGCCAACTCTGTCCTCTTTTGTCCAGATTAAATAAGCAAGGGACTAACATTTCATGGACTTGGAAGACCAGCCTTTCAACAATACAAGCTGTTAGGGAAAAGGAGACATTAAAAAATATATTGTGTTGTTCTGAACTGTTCCCCTCCCCCCTTGCTGCCTGCCCTCTCCGCAACACACTGCCTCCCTGTTTGCTCACCCATACTTACAAGCACACGCCCTGTATTTAGAGCAAGAGTTAATGTCTGTGCTTCCTCATAAATCTAGGTTTGGTGCCTCAAGCTATGTTTTTAATTCTGTGGTAGAGCTTTGAGATTTGAGATGAGTAGAAAGGAGGGGCAGTTGACTGAGGTAATAATGGAAGCTGCCATTTCTTTTTCTGGGGAGCTTGGCATCCTCATTAAGTTCTTCTAACAAGTAGTTTAACACCTCCACACTCTATCTTGTGAAGGCTGGGATGGAAGGAGGGTGGGAGTCAAGAGAAAGGAGTTAGGTACTTTGTGCCCAGCAAAAGAGGGGTGACTTCATCCTGAAGAACAATGTGTGGAATGAGAAAACTAACACAAACTGATGATGAGTTGGTCTAATTTCCTAATTCAGCTAAAAATGACTTTACAGAAAGAAGTCATTTTTGATATAAATAATTTCTTTCCTTACAAAGTTTGTTATTAATAGAAGTTATTTTCTTCATTCAACTTGAAGATCCATTTTTGTGTTGTTAAGCGGCATTTAATTATCATGATCAGGTTTTCTTGCACTCATATCATAGTTTCTTCTATATAGACTACATTGTTTCAACATGTGTTTTGCTTTCTTTTTCTTTTTTTTTTTTCTTTCTTTTTTTTGGTGTAAAAGGAAAAAAAAACTTCTTTTGAGTTGTTACTATGATGGTTTAAAGTAATAATTGCTTAGAACTTCCTCCCTACCAACAAATTTATTTGAGTAGAAATCTGAGTCTTAGTCAGTGAGTAGGACATATAATTAACGTGACTGAAGTTAGAAGTCTGATCTTTGAAAATCTGGGTCCTCATTTTATATATCTATAAAATGAAGGAACTGGGAACACCCTCTAAGGGACATTGCATTGCAATTAGGGTTCTAAAAGTCTCTGGTTTCTATAAGCCCTCTTCTTTCAAATTCTTATGATACCTTATGGAACCCTTCCTCTACTTCCATACCTTTCTTTGAGGCTTTGATATTTACCAAAAGTGAAGGGTGCATTGACCTTCTTGTTTCTAGTTTCACCAAAATGGAAATCTCTTCCAGCTAACTTTCTTGAGAATAGAAACCTGGGAACAAAATAATTTGTAGCAGATGACACTCTCCATCTACAATGAGACTTGTGGGCTTCTATTTGTCCCTGTTTGAGGTCTGGGAAAGAACCATTTCTGAGGTGACTTAAAAAGTTATTAAGTTTTACAGAGATATGTTTATTTAGTCTCAAGAAAGAATAATTGAAGGGATAGTTTCAGCCATCTGAATGGAAGTCTCTGTGATGGATTGAAGTAGAACATGATACTCATCAAAACACTGATGAGAAACAGAAGCTGATCACATGGTTTTCCTGAGCCTTAGAATCAGCTGGAAAAAGAAAGGTCAATCAGTGAACACAAACTGAGAAGACCCCTGTACCTCCTCTGCACTGAAGACTTCTCTAGTTTTGTCTGTGTCTGGGGGTCATGTTTTTCTCCTCACTTTCTTTATTATATTCCACTAGTGTTTGTGACATAGTTATCTTATTACGTCTGATAATAATATTTATCTTATTTCCTGGTAGCTACATCTATTTCTATCAAAGTAATGAACATGCAACTATAATGGGTAATAAAATTTAAAACTATGTAAAATCTCTAAAAGTGTATATAGTATTATACTAAAATTATTTACCATAGGTCTAGTAAGTCACTTAATATATTTAATTGGATAGTGGCTGGGAATTTAGGCAAATTTCATCCATTTCATTCTTGGTCTTCATGAAATTCTTCTTGCTTAAAGAAAAATGGTATGAAATATCTAAAGGTACAGTACCACGAAAACTAGGCTTGTATTCAGAGTATGATTTCAGGAAGAAAAACATTAATCTTCCCCTGAATAATAATTTAATGTTGGCATTCTTTACCTAGGATGGCACTTCCACTGGGATTTACCTGACCATAACAGCTTAACAAGAAGGATGCCATCTTCTCTCCCTGACAGCCTTATGTTTGATAAAAAAAAAAAAAAGAGCCCTTTACTTCAGTGCTGCCTGATTCTCTTACAATCTCATAATTGCCAATATTAAGCATACATAAAAATATAGCTCCTTTTGAGACAGACATTTTCTTTTTGATCTTTAGTCAGGATACCTAGGCAAGGTTTAACAGCAGGTATTTTTAGGTGGTCATTTTAACTGTTTGTCTATTGTAAATAAGATGGTGTTGTATAATGACAAGACATCTTTTTTTTAGTTAAAAGTTTATATTTATTCTTTAGATCACAACCTCAGTAAATGGTTTTTGTTCTATCACCCCCTCCCCCTAAAGCCCCCCTCCATTCATTCAGACCCCTCTCTCTTTGTTGTTTGTTAATCTGTGTCCATTAGTCTCTTTCTTTCCTGTGACAGTGTTCTCTCACTAGGTGAGGGACTATCTTCTTGGGACATGGTGAACCCTGCTGGTAGGTTTTCAGTCTTAACCTTGCGTTGGGCAGCCAGTCTATATTTATTTGTGGTCTGTCCAGGTTTTCAATGACAAGACTTTAATTTGAAGTGTACTTTGTGACAGTTTAGAGGGTGAAATAGTCTTGGTGAGAGCTTGGGAGAACAAGGCTAGGCTCTCATCATATTGAAAGTATAAAGAAGACTTTCTGACTTTAACTTTAACTGAACATATACAGGCCTGCTTCCCTCTCCGGAGCAGGCTACTAGTAGTTCCTTTGCAATTACCTTTAACTTTAACTGGATACACTATCTGCCTGCTTCTCTTTACGAAGCAGGCTACAAAAAAGCCATTTACCTTTACCTTGAAGTAACCACACTTAGGCCTGCTTCTCTCCCTAGGAAGGAGGCTACACACTGTTCATTAGCGTTTACACTGTTCACCTTTACCATTGATATGCAAAGGCCAGCCAGCTGCTTCTCAGCTCCCAGCTCCAAAAACTTCAGAAGAAAAACTTAGAAACACAGTTTAAATTCTTGTAGGTTCTTTTCATCATCCCCAGCCTTCTCAACCAAAATACCACACCAATGCAAGACTATCAGTGAAGACTAATTTATTTCTAACAAAGTGATTTCCTAATTACTACAAAAGAAACATGTAAGTAGAACTCCAGTTACATTAACATTGTCCAAAACCTTTCTCAGCATTGTCCAAAGGCCTTTCCCAGATTGCCCAAAAATTCTCAGTCTCTCAGTCCTGATCATTTCACCAATGTCAACCAGTCAGAGTTCCTCTCCATGTGTTTGAAGACATCTTTCTTTGGGCACTCCTTTGGCGTGTTCCTCCTTGTCTTCTACACTGCCTTCTCCTTGTCATCTTCAGGTAGCAGGAACTTCATGGTACTGGACCCAGCCAAGTTCACTTTCTTTTCAGGCCTAACTTTTGCACGGCCTCTTTCAGACACAAGTCAAACTCAGCAAAACAAACTCCAACACAGAGTTCAAATCTGCAAACTCCTTAACTGCCTTTAGCGCACCCAGTGGCTTTTGGCCAAGTCCACATGGCTCACATCTTTACTCTACAAGATGGCCGATTCCCATCTCTCCTACATTGAATCTCTCTATCTGACCTCCATATTGGAATTCTATCCTCATTTGCACACCCTTTATATACCCTGATTTCCCACCTTCCAGGAAACCTGTGTCACCTTCCTCCCTCCTTCATCTCCCTGAAGGGAAATTCCAACACAGGTCATTTTCACATTTTAGCATCTGTCCTTGAAATCTGCAATCCTAAACAGGAAACAATGGGGGGGTACCATACCCTATCAATATCAACCCCATCACTATGGACTTGAGAGGAATGACCTCTCTGAATTGTGGTCCTCTCATGTCCAGAAAGAAGGCTTTGGGATATAATTCCCAGAAGTCCATCTAGCTCCACTTTTTACAGTTTATTATTTACAACTGCTAATATACCACATGACCTGATTTGTGCTTCTGCATGTTTGTGAGATATCATATTAGTTGTCAAAGTTCCCTAAGAGTGATGGTATAATGCCTGATGTAACTTTTGTACCAGTAGATGTATGCTACTTAGGTGATGTGCATTTGACACCTCTGAACTAAAGAAACTCTGATGCAGAGTCATCTTATGAATATTGTATGTCCTTGACTAGGTGAATGCTAGAGTCATCAGGGCTGTCGGTATCTACACCATTTTTCAGAGTAATTACGACCATGGAAACTTACCACATGGGGACTCTCTAAGGAATGTATGGGGAAACTGATTCAGTAAGAGAAATGAGCTTCAAGACTCTAACACAGGACTACCTTGACATCCTATTCCTTGCATTTTTTTTTACTCTATTACCTCACATGACTCTCATGTTAAGTATAAGTAAACTGTTTATTAAAACATTCCTGACTGTAAAAGTTCTCCATGAAATTTTACATGGTCTCATAGTCTCTATGAATGCCTTAATGACCTTCAATAGAAGATGTTGTTGTTGTTTACATAAAGGTTTTTCCCAGAAATACCATCATAACTTTATATTTGGACAGATTACTTAGTTTTTGGTTTATCTTCTCAACTATACCTGAAGAGTTCCAGAGAGGATTTGGCTGGACTTGTAGATTTAGAAGTATCCTCATCTATGAGAAAGGTCATTGCCAAGCTCAAATTGATTGGTTATTTAGCAATAAGGTCCCTCTTGAATTTCATGCATAAACTTCATTTGGGTTTCCCTAAGGTGAAAGAATATGAAATGTACTTATTAGAGAAGCTATCTTGGCAGATTTTCATCCCCTTTGGTTAAAAACAAAATTGCACCCAGCACATAAATTGACATATGAAGCAGTAAATAATTCCATTGTGCAAGTTCATTTAATGGACTCAAGCCAGAATGCTCCATTAACCAGCATGCACATTGCTTTTTGGGCTTATTACTGGGATAGATAGAAGAATGAAGAAAGTACAAGGGGGAGGGATGATAAATGTCAACACCACAGTCAAGAAGATGAGGGGTTAGAAAGAGAACTTTAGCGGTATGTACAGTATTTTTCCTTTCCTCTCACGTCTTTTTTTTTTTTAATCTTTTTTTTTTTTCTTGCAAAGGATTAAGCACAAAAAGGTTGGGTGTCTGCTTTCAAATATAATCATCAAAAATTTGAGAACTAGGCAACAGAATGTGCCAGACTCTTTTCTTACTTTCCTTTTGTAGAAGAAGCTCAGCAATCAGCCAATTGGGGAGAAGGGTGTTTATATGCATGTATGTGAGAGTGTGTTTATACACATCTTTACATGGATAAACATTCAGAAACCACAATAGCATTCCCAAAGGAATCCTCCCTTAATACAGGAAGTGACAGCTTTGTGAAGGCACCACAATTAAGCTCCAGGTTTTCATTGGAGATCCCAGGATTTAATTTCTAGAAGAAATGAGACCTCCACGATGTTCTATGGGATAGTTGTATAAAATTATAAGCACTTTAGTTTTAAAACTGTTGAATCCAAAACACCTGAACTTAGATTAACCTCTAGGGAAGTTGTATTCAGAGATGTTTAAAACCACAAACTATACATTCCAGTGGACACATGCAAAAGAAGAGTCCATAGAAATCACAGTTGTGTTATTTAACATTGCCACACTCCCTACCACAACAACTGCCCCCTTGAAAACCCCCTTTGCATCCCCCACCCCCTCCACCTCCCACCATCCTCAAATCGGCATCCTCTTTCTGCCCTGAGGTTTATTTGATGACCAAACCTGGGCTTATCAGATGGAAGTTATCATTCCCATAGCATGGATCAGAATTACAAGTTTAATGGGAAAAAAGGCAAGTGTTTTTTGATAAAGTTCCACTGGATAGAATGTGCACAGAAAATAGAGAACTAAGAGATATAGAAGCTGAAGTCATAGGGCATTTTGAAGCTCATCATCTCAAAGACCATACATATTTGCCCACAGGGACTATGTATTCTGTCCTCCTTTGTGTTTGTTTATTGCTTAGTGGAAACTGTTGCTATTTTCATCTCTCCTCTCCTTGAAACTATCTCTCACCTTGACTCCCAGTTCCTGTTCCACTACCTACTCTTCCTTTTTCTCTTTTTACTCTTCTCATCAGAGTGTTGGCATGAGATAAATATCCAAGCTTCCAGTCTTTTTCTCTATCTTGACACCAGCATCACATTTCCAGCTAGGTTTTCTACATGGCATCCTCAACAACTTCTTGAAATCATTGTGTTTGATAACAAACATATCCTTTTGTTTCATCTCCTGTATTCCTTAGAACATAGTCAACTCAGCATCGATATCAAGCGACTGAGTTATGATATTCTTTCCCCCATTCCTTTTGTTTTGTTTTAATCTAGTAGAAATAGCTACTCTAATGGAAAACTTTTCCTATAGGAGACAAGGAGAAGGCCTTAGAATCTACTGGGGGAGTCCAGGCCAGCTGTCTCTGCTGTCCCGTTGGAACCCATGGTCCACTCAGGTGCCTTATGCTACCTTCACTGAACACCCTATGAAAAATACCAGTGAAAAGTTCCTTGAAATTTGTAAGGTAGGTGGCAATTTGGATACCCCTTAAATAATCTCTTTTGGTGAAGCTATCCAATGCTAATGTAAGTACTGTTAAGCAAAAGGATAAGATACAGTCTGGGGGTGTATATAGATGAAAACTTAAATAGATTTATAGAATTTTTTAAAGTAAATGTAAAACTTTTAAAGTAAATTAAACTACATATGATATTTATGTTAGTCATAGTTATTGTAAAATATTGTTTTTTAAAAATGGAGCGCTTATGCTTCTCTGAATGTGTTTATCACCTACAAGGAGCACACGATTTTGTTTGCATATAATTAAATTCTGATTATTTTATTTGATGAAGGAATAGAGCATAGGATGAAATATGAAGTCATAAATGAATATGTGGTCTTGTTTAAGTCACTTTTATTTCTGGTTCTTGGTAGTTTTATCTCTGAAATGTACATAAAAAATAATGCCCTTCCAACCAAACCCATTGAAATGTTGTAAGGTTAAATGAGGTAATTATGCATATATAAATTCTTTATAAACTGTTAAGCAATTAAGAGTATTTTTATGTCTTTAAATCTCATCTCTTTAACTAGATTTTAAATTCATGAGTGGCAAACAAATTTTTTTCTGCTCTTCTTTCATCTCACCCCAGGGAAACCCTTAAGTAGTGCAGAGTCCTCTAAGTAGCCAGAAAATAAAACATTTGGAAATATAAATGCTGTGAAAGATCAAAATTCATATCTTCAATAAAACCAGATATAGACATATACATATATGTGGATATATATGACCATGCTTATTGGTCTATAAATTCTTGTCTTTTCTGTCATTTTTATGTTTTTCTTAATACACTGACTTTCATTTTGTAATATCACAACTGTTTATTTTTTATAAATTCGAAGTGTGGTAATTTATTTTATTTGAATACAACTGTTCATGTAAGTGGATATGTATTCATGTACCAGCACATGTTTTTATTTTGATAAGGCCTATACTATAAAAAAGACATGCAACAAATATGTTTGATTAGAAGTTAGTAGTTGTCTTCATGTACCCCAATTTTTAAGTAGATTTGGCTTAAAACCCATTCTGCTCTCAAAGGAAGTCAATGGTCTTATCATATAGGCATCCTTGGGAGCTTTTGGTATCAAGGGTTACCTCAGGCCCCAAGATACTACAAGATCTAACTTAATTCATTGTATGGATCATGTTGCTTCTCTCTATGTGATGCTCCTATTTCATCATACCTCAACTCAAGTGTCAGTATTGGGTCCTAGTCTGACTCTTTATCACCAAAAGTCAACACAACAAAAGAAAATTAAGAACTATAAAAACAACATAGCACTTACACTGAGGCCTTTATATGAATACAGACACACTGAAGGGTTCAGGGTATAGAGTGGGAGTTTACATCATAACATGTTATCTAAAAAACTTTATTTATAATAATGATCTGGTATTTTGCTCTACAGTCTTATCTTCTTTCCTCTATCCTGCTCCTATTCCTTTCCAAATTTCTTTCTTGTCATTCTTATTAACCAGGCAGAGTAGTTCTTCTAATACCTGTTAATCCAATGCAAAGATTTTAAAGTATTTTTCCAGTCATTTTCCACCTTCAAAGGACATCTGGTTCTACCCATTAAAATAATATATGGTTTTGAATTAGTAGTAATTATATTTTATTTTAAGTAAAAATAAGTATCAACTGCCTTCTTTATTACTCCCATAACTTCCAAGTTAAATCTTTTCTTATTCCTCATACCTGGCATATTACTTATTTCCTGTTTGTCCTTTGCTAGAAGAAGTTCTGGATAAAAGATGAAAGAAATTGCTCTATTACTACAAAAGAATGTTATGTTTTATTTACCTACAAACAATACAACCCAATAATTTAAAATGAAAAAGAAAAAAATTGACTATTAAAAGATGATAGAGAAATTATTCCCCAACCAACCTTAGATATAGTTAGCAAATTAAAATATTAAATCTTGTCCAAATCCTTTGGTTAGTCAAGGCTAAAGTGAAACTTAATATTCATATCACTCCTATTGGATAACAACAGGTATGTGGCATATGCACATGTATGGACTTGAGCATGTGGCGTGGTTGATTGATTGCTCTTCAGTCAATCAATTTACCCTAGGGTTCTGTTAAGTGTATTTCCTTTAAGGCTTTTCTACTTAAATAATTCTTTCAAAGTCTTTTTTTTTTCCTTCCTGGCAACAGTACTGTACTTCATTTGCCAAATCATTTCTTATTAAAGGCCACACCAAGTCTCACTCTCTAGGAAAACAAGTGGGCTCCAGCTAGAAATTGAGATGCTGAAAACCATGTTTCAGTTCTTATGTCATAATATTATATGTGTTAAGAACATTTTCTAAGATTGACTTTAATAATTATCTAGGTACATTGATGTGAATGAATAAATAAGACAGATAATTCCAAGGATATAGAGTGTCTTTTAAATTAATATACTGGAGCAACAAAACTTTAACAGAGTACTTTATAGTACTCTTTCCATTTCTCTTGCGAATGAGACAGGAAGAAGTAGGATATGACTAGGGGGAAATATAAACAACTAATTTGAATAGTTTAAGTGATTTAATTTACTTTTGCAAATCCATTAAGGAATAGTGAATGCAGAGCTGTTTATAAAACCAAAGTTTTCAGATTATGTGTAGCCTAATTAAATAGTTTATTACTCAAAAATACATTTAAAAATCCACATTTATTCTTATTCAGACACTTTCTTCCATAGTATCTGTGATCCTTTATATAACAAGTATTCCTAATTTAATATGGGCATTATACTTACTGTTAAGGATACAAATATAAATGAGACAATATTCATGTCTTTATGAAAAGCATTGTTTCACAGAGAAGACAGGTTAAAATACAAAGATTTTAATAGTTACTAATGGATGAAAACACAAGTTTAGATCAAATGAAGAGTGAGGGTTTGTACATAAATTGTACCTTAAACATGAAATAACTTAATTGACTTGCAGCTTAATCTTATCAAATCATAGGCATAAGGACTTTGCCTAAATTAGAAACAGTAAAGAAAGGAAAAACTAAGAAATTTTGCCATATTCGGGAGCTATAATAAATGGAAGCAGGTAACTGACAGGATTTAGTAAGTGAAGGAGAAGTCAAAGGTAAGATGGTTTCTAGCTTGGTAGGTGAGTTCATTAATTTGAAAAGGGGGCTATAGAAAGAGAACAGCTTTAGAGGTTCAGTTTAGGACTTGTATCATTTGAAATGTCCACACTAACTCAACTATACTTCTACTTCTGGCAAGAATGATGGTCAATGATTTCATTCCAGACATTCTCTCTCCATTCAAACTTTACCAGTCTTTCCCAGTTTGAGCATGCACATGTTTTGTATTGCTTGTGTAAACAGTTATGAAAATAGAAAACAAGTTTGACATTGGATTATCAAGACATAAGAACAATCTTATGCAATATTATATGATTACATCTCTATTTATTGATTATAGTTGACATGTTTTCATGTAGTTCACTTATCAAATTTTGACTCAATGAGGTCAAAATAGTTATCTCCATTTTTAAAATTAGAGTGCTAAAGTGATTAAATGAATTGATTAAAGGCATACAGCTATAGTTCTATTTCTATACCAAAACAATTTGGTAACACTCGAGATAAATGAATCTAAACCTGAAGGAACTCTGTGTATGGCCTTGCCTTTATTTGTGTATTTGAATTTGTTGATGTGATATGATACATTTTGATCAGGTTTAATTGACCTCATTTGTTTCATTCACATTTCACTTGCAACATTTTGTTCCATCTCCTCAATTGGAATGATAGGTTTGCTGGGTGTCTGGAGTATTTGGAAAGTCCTGTGTGGAGGGTCTGAGCTCAGAGCTGGTGAATAATAAATGGGTCATGGATGCTCTATAGACAAATGGAAATGATCTATAGACCAAATTTTTTCATACCTCTTGGACTCTTACCCCTTCTTTTTAAGGAACTTATGAAAATAAATCAATGGTTTAGCATCGAACATAACTTACATCCTGAGTCCCTATCCTTCCCTTATATCACTTTAAAAAAATATTGATGAGTACTTGTTTGACATTGAACACTGCATGATGAAACTGTGCTAGTAACCTGGAATGTGAAGAAGAAAAAGAAAGTTTGACCTCTAGGCAGATACGGTATGGGCAAAGTAAAAGTAATTAACATACCATCATTTAACGCACTAAGATTTTTAGTAGAGATACAAGATTTTTATGGGAATCCAGAAAAGGGAACAAATAGATTCATATGTTAGTAAGTGTTATGACCTTTGATGCAAAACTTGAGGTTTGAATGATTGAGGCATCAAAGAAAGTGGAATAAGGCATTTTTAAATGCTAGAAGTATGATTAGAAGCTGCTTAGAAGCCTACATAAGGATGTAAAATATTCTTGAATAAAGAGTAGTTCATATTAGCTAGAGTGTAAAGAATGTGTGGTGTGTATATTGACAGGGAAGAGTTAGGGAAATGGTATAGGAAGGGGAAACAAATTCAGAGGTGTAGAAACCTTTCTGTTGTGGGGAAAGAAAATCTCATACCTCATCCTCCTTTTTCTCTCTCAACAACCAAACCCACAGTGAATGGATCCATAATATTGACCATGTACAGTCCATAAAAAAAATTCAAGTGATCTTTCACCTAAAAAAAAAAAAAATGATTTCAGGTAAAATGTGCAACTATGTGACTGTCCAAGTGATTTCCAGTGTTGAATAGTGGATGGGCACACTCTTAATCCCAGCATGCTTCACTTCTCACCCAGGCAGGTTGAAACATATAGCCTAAAGGCTTGAAAACCTGTTCAGCTGAGGAATGTGGGCCTGCAGGCATGAAACCTGGTCTTTTAACCCAATGTAAACAGGAAGCAAGTGGTGGTTGTAACAAGGAAAGCTGAGACTCTAGGCAATACACTGCTGGCAGACAGCACCTGAAGCAAACCAGGGGCCCACTCATTCAGCTGCTAGGTAATTGCTGTAAAGTCAAGAAGAACATTCAACACCCTCACCCCACAACACACACAAACACTGCTACACCTTAAACTCACCAATACACATGCCCTATGTAACCGGAGTTGTTAAAACTTGACCCTCAAGTTTTTGAGACTGGAATAAAAGAAGGAACTAGGGTGGGTGTATAAAAGCTTTTAGAGAAAAATATGTGGCTTTGACATTCATATCAGATGACACCACGTTTCTGTCACACAGATTGAGTTCAGGTGCTTGAAATGATCAAAAGCCAGCTTGGGGACTTGTCCTTTTGTCTGCCTCTCCTTCAATGCATTGCTTGTTGCTCTGTTTTCATGATTCTTCCTCCAGAAATCACTGGCAAAGAAGTACACCTGATGCTAATGAAATCCCATGTTCACTGAGTATGAAATAGTGTCAGTTTTTCCTTTGCAGCAGTCTGATTTTGAGATGACAGAGGATTCTCATGAAATGAAGCTTATGATGAGGACTGGAGAGGCTTTCAGTAATGTAACTGACAAACATTTATTGATTTATGAAAAAGCATCTTGACAATCCAGAGCATATTGGCAATGGAAATGTTGGAGTGATTTGCACTTTGGTTTTAAGAAAGTCATAGTCTGATGATGATATTGATAATGATGATGTCAAGTGATTTATTATTGGCAACAATCTACCTTTATCCCTTTTGCAATATGACTCCAAATTTCAGTCTCACCCTTTTCTGCTTTCTTAATTCTCTTTTTTTCTGCTTTCCTAATTCTTAAAGAAATTAGTGCATACACAGAGATTATACCCAAATCTTATATTTACTAATGGTTGCCTTTGCAAGGAGTCTATAAGTTTGATATGATTGATATTCTTATTTTATGGAAAAGGAATGTAGCTTTCTAAGAGACTGAAAATCTTGTACATGATCGCACATAATTGTGTCATATTTGCAATATATTTTACAGATGTTATCTTAATACTTAAATTGCATAATGCTATGCATTTATTTCCTTCATCTCTGTAGTTCTCAAGAAAATAAGATTTTTTCCCCCTGCAGTCATCGAGGGTGCTTCGCAATGTCTGATGAGTTGATGTCAAGGATGCTACTTTATACTTGAAGGACAGTTGCCCCCACAACAAAGAAGTACCTGGCCCCTTGATTGTAATCACATTAGTGCCAAGAAATCTTGTTGTGACTATGCAGATAGACAGTCATACTTATGACTCTAATTATCAGAAAATCGGATAAACTATCTGAATGGTGCTAAAAGTGATATGCAATAGAATGACAAAATGACTTCTGTCTTTAGTATGTGGTAAGACATTTTGAAGGGAGAGCTTTTAAACAACATATCTAAAACATAAACCACACTTCCGAACCACTTTACCTCTAACTCATCAGCTTTAACCAAGTCAGTATTGACGCTATTCTCTACCCATCCATTCTAGACCAAAAATCTAGTGTCATCTTTGATTTGTTTTCTTCACTCCTATAGAGTCAGTCAGCCTAACTAGTTCTTTGACTCCACCTCCATAACAAATCCCAGTTCAATCAGTTTTCATGATTCACTGTTATTTCATGGACCACTGCTATCCTGGTCCAAGTCACTGTCATCTCTTGTTTAGACAATTAAGTTTTGACCTCTGAACTCATCCTTCTTTCCTGCTTGTATTCTTGATAGTAACCATGAATTCTCCATACAGCATCCAAGAATATTATTATTTTTTAATTTAAAAAAGTGGAAAAGAAGTCCTAAAAGTCACTTTAATTCAAAGTCTTTAATATGGTGCACAAGATTTTTCCATGTCTAGTGTTTGGACCTCTCCTCTTATTTACAGTCACCACAATTCAATCTTTTCTGTGTTCCTTGAGGAAACTAAGCTCCTCCCTACCTCACAAGCTTTCCAGAGGTGTATTATTCTACTTGGAATATCTTCTTCATGTGACTGCCTCTTTTTAGAATTTAGGACTTTAGTTTCATTTTTTCATAAGGACTTGGTCTAGAATATGGTTATAAAGTAATCTTCAGTCCAAATTCTTTATCCCAATCTCTTTAAAGTGCATCCTAGGATTTATCACCACCATCATGTAACACTTGTACTTGCGTTCACCTTTTGTTCATATCACTAGAATATAAGTTTCATAGCCAGATTCTTGACTGTCTTTTCATAGCACTTAGAACATACTGGGAATGTAGTTGTGATATTTTTTGAGTATTGAATGAGTTAGATTCTCTTTCACCTGTTTATGGCACAAAATTAGTTAACTGTAGTAATCTTGATAGAAAAAAATTCATATCTATGCAGAACATTAATTAGCTAAAACGAAAATGGTATTAGGTAAACATGTAATTGATAACAGAACTAAAGAATTACATGTTTTGTTTTTTTTTTAAGAAAAAAGAATTTTAAAGAATTACATGTTTTGTTTTTTTTAAAGACATAAAGAAGCAAAATTAGCCAGAGGAAAGTTTGTCTTAACAAAATTAAAAAGAAATCAAATTAGTACTAAAACCATACTCAGAGAAATGAAGCTATTAAAAATATTATCATCATAAGAAAGTTAGTTGCAATAACTATATATTTGAAATGCACAGTGGACTATGTTTCCATTTATATGTGCCTGGTGTTTTCTCATAATTAGATCTTTTGTAACTTTTTTACTTTGGCACAGATACTGCAGAAATTGCATGTGTCTGTTCAAAATGTTACTATTTGAGTTCGTGATGCCTATGTCTTATGATGGTGATATAAGCCTTGATCACTTGTTTAAGTGGTATATGCTGAATTCCTTCTTTGAAAGTCAGTATTTTTCCTTCTGTATTTGATTTATATCTTGGGAGAGATATTTGGGACTTTTATACCTAGCCTTTGCTTTTTGAAGTATTGGTTTCTGAGTAGAACTTATTCTATCTGGCATTCAAGGCCTTTTTTAATATTTAAAAAAATACTATATATAATAGTGCTGTTATATGCACTATTTAAAAATATGTTCTGGAGTTTTTCTATGATGTATAATAAGAGAAAGGAATTGTCATTCAAGATAGGAAATTGAAGGGAACAAGATTGAGGAAACAAAATCTTTTCCGTCTGTTTATTGCTTATATCTATCTGTAACATGATTTATAAGAGTTGTGAATAGCTCACTTAAACCTACAGTAATCTGATGAAGTTGGTTATCAGTATCATTCTTATTTTTCCCATTTACAGATGATAAATTAAGCACATTGTGATTAGATCATTCCCAGGACTCACCATCAGTAAAGGACAGGGAAATACTCCTGGTCTTCAACATTTAAACCTAGATATGTTTTCCTCATGGAAATGAATAAATATCAGCGAACTCTGAATTATTGACTGTACATGTAAAGGGATGTGAATTTTTGGATTAGATGTAGTAAGACATAAAATAATAGTTGAGTGGCTGGAATTGACCAAGTTTAAGATCACTTCTGACTATAAGATTTAATAATTTTAAAAAACAATGATTAAATGTCCATGCTATTAATGTATCTTTCTCTGTATGCTTTTCTCTCAGAAGCTAAAAAAACCCCACTTCTCTCTGAAAACCTTATCAATTGGGGAAAGCACTGATGGAATTCATTATAAAGAAGAATGTCTTTCCTTTCAAGAAACAGCCTGTCAGTACAGTTATTTTCTTCTATTAGTAACAGCAATATTTAGATCTCTGCTAAAGTATTGAAGAGAAACTGAGAACTGAAAACTGGCGTTCAAAACGGAGAAGTGAAATAGCAAGGTCTCATAGCAATTAAATTACTAATGTTTTATTTGCCTGACTTACTTTTTAAAGAATAATTGATTTCCTTATGGAGAAATGGAAAAATGTTTGTTATTTCCTATGGTTTTCTTAACAATTTGGACTGACATGGAATATAGTCTAAGAGTTTTAATTATGATTAATATGTCAGTTGTCTAGAAAACTGAATTGGATGTCATCGTTGTTGGTATGCCTCTATTCCTTATGTTCCTTTTTACTAAGATGCAGACAGTGAAAGTGACTGTGGAAAGTCATTTACCTGCTTTGATCTTTGGTTTCTGAGGCAAAATAACGACACTTCTCCTTTTACCTACCTGGTATGTTTTTATTAGAATGAGACAATGGACAACAAATGTTTATTGAAAGTAAAAAGATATGAGTGTTCCTAATTAATGTTATTCTGTATATCTCTCTTTGGAATGGCCTCAAACTATCTTCTTTAAATATCAAATATAATAGATTGGTTCATTTTGCCTACTCCAAAAAGAGGAGTAGACTGATCTAGTAATGCAAATGACTTTGTAAAATGTTCATATATCTCTAGGTCTTAGTTGTTTTCACCTTTGTTGACTTCATTCATTCAGGTTCTCTTTATATGTGGCAAAAATAATAACAAATAGCTTCAAGCTTTTATTCTGTTGGTTTCTGCAACCATGTGCCCATCTATGAAACAATGTCTGGGAGAAAAGAATGGATTCCACTGATATGTTAAACTGTAGTCATGTGCTGAAGTCAGCACCACTTAAGTTGTATAAACTAAATGAGAGTTGTTCTCCAAAGGAAAACCATGATTTTTTTTTTTTATCTGAAAAGAGAATCGCAAATGGAGGAGGAAATCTTAACCTGGGAGGAGAAAAAGAAAACCAAAAAGCTGCAGCAGTTGTCATCTAGGTCCTCCATAAATCTTTTTCATCTATTGGAATCTAACTAACACTTTAATGACGGTTTCAACAGTCCTTTTGGAAGTCATCCCTGATCCTCTATCAATGTATAATTTTTCCCTCTTTTGTGTTATGTAA
Source organism: Uropsilus gracilis (assembly GCA_004024945.1). NCBI lineage: Eukaryota > Metazoa > Chordata > Mammalia > Eulipotyphla > Talpidae > Uropsilus > Uropsilus gracilis. The sequence goes on along the minus strand of PVHY01000270.1, from coordinate 113,219 downwards.
GCATTGTGCTGCTTTTTACTGTTTATTTTTGTGAACTATTTTGTCAGATTTCATGTCATCATTGCAAGATTGTATTTTTTAGATTGTTGTAATGCCACTTGTTTGCTGGCAGAAACTGCACCTTGTCTTGCAATATTCCACAGCATACAACAGGTGTCTGATACATAATAGACTATCAGCAAATATGTGTTGAGTTGACTTCCTAATGTAGAAATTATGGATAAGAAAAATGAAAAAGACCAGGAAGGTAGTTTTACTATGTACATAATTTACTAATAAATTAATTTTTAAAAGATTGACAGAAGCAGTATAAGCAATTTTGAGAAATAATTTCTATTTAAGAAGTAAGAGTGATAAATCTTTGTGAGAATTGACTGGAGAAGGAATATCTCTGCACCTCCTTTGCACTCACACCATGCCTTTTCCTTTTCCTCTTTAGTTGCCTGGATTCACATCTAAGCTCATTTCAGCTATCCAGAATGTCCACAAGAACTCCCCTGCATCTGGAAGAGGAAAGGAACTGATGGTGTTAACTGAACCCATTTTGATTGAAACCTATACAGGGCTAATGTCATTCATTGGAAATCGCAACAAACTTGGCTATTCCCTTGCCCGTGGAAGTATTGGCTTTTGAGACTCTTTTTTTTTGGGGGGGGAGGGGGGGTCTGAGTACATCATCTATAGATATGTTATTATTGAAGACTCCTTTTCTAGTAATCACCTTTTTGGATTAAAACTCTTGATTTTAATAGAATAATCAGATTTCCTTAAAACAAGTAAACAAACGATATTGATCCCATCAAATAATATTACCAATGAATATCCAACCATGAATATAGTGCAGATTCTCTGACTTTTCATTCAATTCTCTAAGTGCAATTTCCAGGTTTTTTCTTCAGTCTTGTGATACTGATTTTCTCTCTCCATGGGGTTTCACTGTATAATTTCTTATATTTCCTCTAATATTCATTTCATTTTTTTGCTTTTGTCTGCCAACAACTATATCAGTTTTCCAGCAACCACTAACATTCAGCATCTTCAAAAGCCTAGATTTCTTTGTGGCATTTCCCGGACCCAGTCACCCAATTCCTGAAATTTCCCTGTTTTGATTTTTCTAAATGACTTGCCAAAAATTTCCCATATAGAATCTGTATTAGTCTGTTTGTGTTATTATAACAGCATCACATAGCACTACTTTTAAACAACAGATACTTTTTTCTCATAGAAATACTATAACACCATTTAAACTATTTTTAAACAACATATCTTTATTTTGAGATTAGGGCACCATTATGGTCAATGAGGGTCCTGTTCTAGGTTGCAGACTTCTTAACCACTTGCTATGAAGGGTCAGAAAGTATTTTTGACCTTTTTCATAAGATCACAACTCTTATTCCTGAAGGCTAGATCCTCATTATCTAATAATTTCTCAAAGGTATCTCTTTCTATTATTATCACATTGGGCTTTAGGATTTTACCTATGGATTTGGGGGTAACACAAGAATTCAGACCTCAGTAGCACATCTCCATGAAGGATAGCACTGAACCTAAATAACTGAATGTCAAATTAAAATTTTATTTTTTCCCCAATTGCTCATATATTCCTTCTTTTCACTCTTAAAAACACTCTTACAAATGTATTTTAAGACTGTATTACAACAGTCTTTTAATTCTGTTCTATGTAATTTCCATCATCTTTTCACAAGAATCTCCATTCTCCATTGGGTTCTTTAGACTATTTCATACTTGCTTGCCAAATACCTAACATATAGTTTTGTCATATCACTCCCTGCTCAAGAACATTCAATGGTTTGCCTCCTTTAACAGTTTTTATTTCAAAGATTTTTCTTTCAACAACAAACCCTTTCCTTCTAATGAAATTTATTCCGGATGCCCACTATGTAAAGCAGATAGATGTAGGGTCACTTTGTTTGAAGTGAAATGGAAATGCCATTGGCCTGTTCTGGTTTTGGCTCAGAGGTTACCCTTTGGTGTGTCTATGAATTTCAGAGACTTTTTTTAAGGAGTATGTTTTCAAAGAACTTCCCTAACTCATCTTGTTTTCACTGCTCTTTTCTTTCATTTCCTCTGTCTCTCCCTAATTTAGCGCTAACTTTGAATAACTCATGCTCTCACTGATTTCTTTTCTTTTTAAATAATACTTTGTTTTTAACTTATTTGAAAAGAAGTTTTCATGCTGAACTCCAGCAATGTTATTACAATTAACTTTTTGCCCATCCCCAAATCCCAAGTCAAGACACTTAGTTTGTTTTTAAAGCTAAAAATTAAAGCTGATTTAAAAAAAATGACATGTTGAGTCTGACATTAATGCCTTTTTCTTCAAAAAGCCTCCTTTGTCAATTCCAAAAATTTGCCTCTGATTCTTCACAAATATTAACTTGGTGGACACATTAAAATCTGAACCCTGAATAATCTTTATTTTATTTTCTTTTGTTTACCCCAAATAGTTTCTCTGCCTCACTCTATCTCCCCTCCCAAGAATATACTTTTTGCCCCATGATGGCAACTATTGCTACAGTCCTCAAGGCAGGGAACTTCTATTCAGACTGTAAAAGGAAATGTTGAAATCCTTAGCTGTCCTGTCAACAGTAGTGGAATGAAAAGTCGTTGGATTGTTTTGGCAGTGGTTCTGAAGCAGGCATAATTGGAAAATTTTTATAACTCTGCTGCCCAAAAATCCCCATTTGCCTCAAGATAGTGGCATTTCTTGGCAGAAGTTTCTGAAATGTCCAGCACATTCTTTAGAGTTACCATTTAAGGATCAGCTTGACAATTGACTTCTCTCCGCACATTTGTCCTCCTTGTTACCTAAGATGGATGATTCCCAAATGACCTTCTAAAGGACACAGTGCAGCATTGTCATTAAAAACCAGTCATAAAATATGAGCAGAGGAAAATATCTTTTAGCTCTGAGTTCCAGTCTGCAATAAGAGGAAAAACATTTAATGAGACCAAAGCTGTCTATATGGAAAAGCAGCAGCTTAGAGTTGGCATGAAATATTTCTTCATATTTACAAAAGTGGTTTGTGGGATATAACATACACTGATAAATGGGACCTAAAAAACAGGAGCATGACAAGAGGATGAGAAGATCCAGGAGTTTGGGTTGACAACATTAAAGAGAATTTCTTGTGCTTAGAAATGTCCAAAGTTGGGAGGTGTGGTACTCCTTGAAATAGTAATTCCTTTTATCACTTGATATGCTCATAAAACAACTAGATAACATGGATTATGTAAATTGATTACCAGAGACATGATTGGTAGAATCTTTTAACCTTTGATTGTTGAACCAAACAACTATTGATATTGATTAGATAATTAGACATTTTTGGTTTTAAAAATTAAATTAGTCTTGTGAGACCCTGGAAAATTATTTTTGGCTTTATTTTCTCATCTGAAAAATGAAGACACTGTTACCTCTTCTACCTACTTATACTACTTAATTATAATATCTTATAATTACTCAAATGAAGTAGACTTGTTAAAAAAAATAAAGTGGGACAACATTCATGAGCACTAAGTTCAGTTCCATCTGATACCTGTATCTACTGACCATCAATGCCTCATTTGATATTTGGATAATTGCTGAAGGTTTTTTTTCCTTTAGCTCAACAGGCAACATCAAAATAGAGATTATATTTTTTTTTTATTATAGGGCTTTTACTTCAGAATGTTGTCTGAACTAGACCAATAAAGTTTGCTAATGATTGCCATAGGAATAGGAGTAGAATTAAACAGTAGAGACATTAAGTACAAAGCTTATTAATATATATATATATATATATGTATATATATCATGTTGGCCATTCTTGTTTGACTTTTATTCCAGTCAGAAATTCCCACTAGAAAATTCCCGATAATTCTCCTTCAGAACCCCCTGAGCATCTCAGTTAACAGATTAGTCAGAGATTTCTTGTGCATTTTAGGCTGCTCCAATGCTCAGAAAGTTCTCCTTTGTTGACTTATTCTCTGCAACATAATCTGCCATCTAGTTTTTTTAATCTTTTTAATTAAAACAAATTCTGATGCTGAAGTAGGTTCAGTTCGAGTTTCTATTCCAAGATGTGAGACACTTAAGGATAACCAAGGTTGGCTGATTCTCTAATATTTATAAGATGTTTGCTTCTAAGATAACCATGGCTTCTTCTAGAGAGTGTTTGGGCTTCTTTGGAGGTTAGACAATTAGGCATCCTCAAAGGAAGAAAAGAGTAGCAAATTTTTAAATCTTTTGCCTTGAGTAAGATCCTCATTTTCCCTTTATATCTTTTCCCTAAGAAAACCTTTGCACAGGACTTGTATAAGGAAACAAAGAAACGATCTAATCATTTTAAAATTATTTTTTAATTGATTACATACATACACACATATATGTATACATACAAACATATATGTAGATATTTACATTGTTGTATGCCACAACGTTCTACCACCATATCACCTGTGAAACATCATCCCAATCTTTGGTGTTTATCCCTTCCTTTCATCCAATGCTTCTTCACAGAAGATGAAATAAACACTTAGAAACTTCAAAGAAATTGCTCAAAAAGCACATGGTGATTTTTTGGTTATATTAAAGATAGTTTGTAAAGCTTCCAACTTCCTATTCCTGGTTCACAACATTTTCCATATATCTCCATTACCAAGGAGAGTTATAGAGTTTAAATCAGTGCATCGTGGTTGCTGGGTTATTTCCGAGGTGAGAAAACAATAGGTCACCGTTGTTTAGGGGGACTTTCCAAAAAGTACCAGTATTTTCTTAAAGGCTAAGGTCACTCACTCATAGAGCTCTCTGATTTCCTATCTGATCGAAAAGCCCAAACAAAGCTGCGGAAGCCAGTAGAGCCAGCAGCTATTTTGTAAAGCAGCTTTAGCTCTGCCTGGCATTTTGTGGGGCAGGAGAAGGGAGGGCAAAAGTATTAAATTTAGGCTTAAAAGCTCCTCAGAAATTCTTTACACAGAAGAGACCAAGTTAGAGAATAGTAGATGACTCGTGCCAACGGGAAGAAAGAGAGAGACTAATGCCTGTGGTTTTCAAAGGTTAACAACAAAAAAAAAGCCCAAGTATTTGCACAGGGATGAATGCTTATTGGCTCTTGGCCAACAATTATACAAGGGTTTGTGCCCACATCCTGTAGCTGTGGTTTAGGGACGCTGCTCATGAGTGACTTCTTATGCTTAGTGGCAGGAAATTTTAGTCACTGATGTGTAAACTCACCTTGGTTCTGCACCTCCCACAATGTGCTTGTAGAGCTGTCAGGCGACCAGACCTCCTGATTTCCTTGCAGATACCAGTTTCTCAGAGGCTAATGATGAACTCTGATATCTGATCAGTAACTGAGTATTGATCAGTACTTACTTTAAGCCTCTTGATATAGCAACCCCTTAGCATAGTTTTGTAGCCACAAGGAGGAATTATGGGATTTATCCCCTGATATACCCTTTCTTCAGCCTCAAACCCAAAGCAAAAATTAGTGAGCTGTATTTCATTTCTGGCCTACAATAAATGTAAAATATGAGTGGTAAAATTATGAGGTGCCTTTTGAGTCTAGATCTTGTGTCTAATGAGTTAGTTTGCACCCAACTGAAAAAAAAGTTCTAACAACTCTACTTTATAGTGAAGCCACACCAGATTTGCAAGAAATTATTCAAAGAACAGATGATTTTTTTTTTTTTTTGGTAGAATGAGATTAGACACTAAACCTTTTGATTTTCTATTGCTGGCCCACTGATCTTTCCACATATCTCCATTAAGTGGACATAACATTCCTCTGAATCACTGTATCATAGGTTAATTTGAGATGAATAAACAATAGATCCTGTTTAATTAACTCTTGTATTTTAACATAGATATGAGAGATCTACAGTTTGGATGGGAACACACTGTGGTCAGTTTTCTGAAGCACCAACTTGTCACTGGCATCCTGTCATTATGCCTACTCCACAGATCTTGAAAACCATTTCAGATTCTTTAAGGAAGCAGTGAAACTGAGTTGGGAAGGAAATTTAAAGGTCATCTAGTTTAGTCTTCTATTGATTGCAGGGATGCCCTTAACCAAATGCACAGCAAGATGGGAACTCAACTTCTGCAAAAACATTCTGCAAAAACATTCTCAGGGTGCAGAATACCCTGGCTTTCTTGTCATAGATGCTAATTCTACAGTCTAGCACCTGCAGCCAGTACAAAGTTTTTTGAATATTGCACTCACTATTTTATAAATATTTCCCTGGAAATGTATATATTTGTTATTAGATCTAGTTTTGAAGTTTCTCTGAATAAAGTGACTTCATTTCATAAGATCACTTTTTTAAATAAAGGTAGATGTTGCTAGCTTAAGAAGATAGTTCTGTTTTTGTTTTGACACAAGCCCCACCAATTGCTACAACCATCCTTTTCATAATGGACTATACAGAATCCTTATTAAAATCATCTTGTATTTAGAGGAATATTCTGTTTGGTTAACATTTCTTTCAAAAAGTTCAGCATGGTACAAGAGTTCAAACATAGACTGACTAGTGAAGATTAGAAAGCAAATGTTTGTCATTTGCCAATAATTTCACTAGTGAGAAACAGGTTTTCATTACCATCCTAATTTTTCACATGAAGTTTATGATTAGCTTCAATATTGTCTAAGATATAAATTTTTCCTGACACAGTAATCTCATTCAAGGAACAAATGAAATAACTTTAATATGAATTATTCATACTTATTAGTCTCTAATAATATATTTGTTTACAGTAATCACTGCTTTCTTATATGACATTTAAATTTATAATCCCCCCCAAAAATTCTTTATTCTTTTTAACATTTTATCCAATAGTCTTGCCTGAGTTAATGTCAAATTTTTTATTCTGTAGTATCTAAAATCCAATATTATTTTAAATGTATTTTTTTCTTCATTCTAGAGGACAAGGTGGTATGGTTATGACCATGAGAAGTTGAGCCAAAGCCTTAATCAGAGTGATTGATACTCAGAGATCTTTAATATTGGCCCTTTATCATTTTGTTTCTCAAATAAAGATTGCAAACCCATTCCAATGTTATTTGATTATGTATAAGCAGACGTGAACTGAAGTCCGACGTGGATTGGCACCTCTCATCATTGGATACCATTATTCTCAAATCAATTCGGTTTTGCCAATTCAGTGGGAGCAGTGACCCATTACAGAAAATAACCTCAATTGAGCTGTTTCAGAATATTGAAATTTTCCCTCTGCCCTCACCCATTAGCCCCCAAAAATATTTCTCATGGTATTAGTGAAGAATATGCCTGGATTTCCTTTGGGGACTCAGAAGGTAGGTAGGATGTCTTTACATAGTAAATTCATATTAGCATGTCAATCTCCCTATGTTTTGTTTGTTTGTTTGCTTGTTTAGGGATTTCTAGCATTTGAACTTTATTCTGTATGTATTTCATCTGGGTTCATGCATTAGTCAATTAGTCAAGCAAACTAAACTAATTGGTCAAACATACTGAATTCATAATTTATCCCAATTTACTCTTACAAATAAGTTCTGTCTACTTCAACACTGTTTCTTTCACTTAATACTCTTTGGATCAATTTCCATCTATTTTCTCCAGCTTTATATTGGTATAAATTGTCAATTTTTAATAATTATTTAGAGAGAGATTAACCTTCCAGTAATCACACTTTTAACTTCATTTTAGAAGGCTGAATTGATATGAATGAATATAAATTATTGAACACTTAATCATGGGCTAACTCTAACTGCAGCTGTTGATCAGATGTAGTTTTGTTGCTTAAGATTAAAGAACATTATATTCCCTGGTACTTGGCACATACAAAATTGTTTTATATGCCAGGTAAGTTTCTGGTAAGATAGATAGATAGATAGATAGATAGATAGATAGATAGATAGATAGATAGATAGATAGATAGATAGATAGATAGATAGATAGATAGATAGATAGATAGATTTGTACCAATGTGTATTTAGTTGTCAAAACTAAAAGTTCACTTAAGATCATATCAACCTCCCAAACAAATACCATAGTCTATCAACAGGGAACTTTGTCACCAATTTGTTCGATAAGACACCATGCTGGTCTTTTTCATTGATGATATATTGATTTAACCAAGTGAACAGCAACATTGATTCTTACACTTGTGCGACATGCATTATTAAAGTATATTCTCCAATTCTGAGGGTTTTTGCCACTTTTTCTATTCACACTGGTAACTATAAGGAATTAGTGGTCTAATATATGTCAAGATAAATCTCTTAAAACAAATGACAAATTCTTGTTATTCTATGATTAAGAAAGAGCCACTTATATTTCATTGAGGTCTGTTACCTGAACTAGCTGGCCAAGTAATCATAAGATTTATTCTTTTGGATGGGGTCCATAACAGAAGAAGGAACTGGACAGGTCCAGTCAGTTGCATAAGATACTTTATCTCTTGGGCTATTTTGCCTGGATATCCAACAGTGTTTGAAGTATCTATGGCAATAGAGAAACTGTACAGAACCTTTGGTCAGTCACTGTAGGTGAATCATTGGCAATGTCTCATGACTTTAAACAAATATATGCCATGCTCTTGGAAAACAAGTTTCATTTTCCTATGAAGTGGCTGGGGCTAGGGATCATGGTTTGAGTCCCACCTGGGGCCTGTAGCAAGACCTAGTTCCAAAAAAATAGCTGGGCATGGTGGCGCATGCCTATAATCCCAGCTACCTGGGAAGCTGAGACTGGGGATTGCTTGAGTCTATGGTATCCCAGGCAACGTGAGCCTGTGGTTTCACAGGCAAAAATAGCAAGACCTAGTCTCAAAAAAAAAAAAAAAATCAAACAAGTTTCATCTTGAGAAATGCTTTTTGATTTTCTATTGAGCCCTGGTATAAACTAAGTACTTGCCCATATAACATCAAAATGCAATGTAGTCTAAGACACAAGGAGCTGAATAGTGTCTGAACCATCATGTTATAAATTTAGATATCCACAGCAGCATTCTACTTTCTTCTACAGGAAATATATGCACAGTACCTGAAGACACAAGTAAGATAGATGAAAAAGTCTCTTAAAGTGCCACGATACCTACTCTTAGTGCATTTTCTTCTCTCTTTCAATCCATATCTGTGGCTTCTTGGAGAGATGTAGGGAAAACCAATGGATGTGATAAATAAGAATAGATTTACAGGTTATTCTAGATGAAATGCTGCATTACCTGAAAGTTGTCGTATGTGGTACCTACTCTATCGTTGTTCTGGAAGACAACAGTGAAGAACATTCTTCCCAGTAGGCAAAATAAGAAAAAATGCTATTCCCATGCCCTGATTTTTATTTTACTAATTGAATCACCTGAGCTCTGAAGTAATGATTGGTCTGTTACTTTAACACATAGATCACAAACCCTCAGAGCTTGATAATAGCAGATAAATGGTGTTACTTTGTTCATTCTGTCTGCATAAAGTTGGATTTCACTTCATATAAAATTTTTACTTCACTATTTTAACCATGTTTTCTATTTTAAAACAGTACATTTTAATACATAAAATTAAGTACATAAAATTAATACATAAAATTAAGTCTTCATTAGAAAGACTGGAAGCACAAACTGTAAGTGGCCCTCTGAAAGTGGCTAGAATTGAGGAATCACACAGCAAAATTGTTTCCAAAAAAATATTGGTTATCTCCACCATACACAATATCTTAAGAAATCAGGAAGTTACTATCCCATAATCACTCAGTGTTAGGATCCAAGGATCAGGAGTTTCCACTACAAACTCCACTTGGCTCCAGGATCACATTGCACCTGCTACATCTGACCAAGAAAATGAATGGGACATAATCTAATCTTTCCCTCCTTACTTATCCTAAAGGAGTACATGGGAAGTGTTTTACCTCAAGTTTTCCTTAAAATTAACCAAAAGAATTTACATAGACAGTGAGCTATGTTCTCTGCATTTACTATGCTATTGAATTCTTAACTCAAGAATATAATGAGGGATGTCAAGCACAAGGAGACTAAGATATTGGACCATGGTTGTATGTCCATTGATCGAGTTAGAATGTTATCACATTCAGAAACTAGCTACAAAGGAATCTGAGGATTTTACCTTTCTAACTTTTGCAGTACAAAATGACAATTAGGGGTAAGGTGAATCAGATGTTCAGCTAGCCATTCTTCTGGATCCATAATCTAACGTGTATTAAAAATAACAGTTAAGCAATTTCCCTACTAATTATGAGTTCTTTGAAGGTATCCCAATTTCTCCTTTAGCACAGACCTTTGCAAATATCAAGCAATCAGTGAATGTGCTTTATGACACAGATACAACAGGAATTTTGGTTTCAACTCATTTCCGTAACATATGCTTTAAACTCTGTGAAACCACCAGCTTCTTGTGGTCTACTTTTACAGAACAGAGGACCAAATTAGACTTTCTCCCTAACTTTGGAAAGAAATAGTACTTTCATTTTACTAAAAGTCTTTATTTCCTAACTTCTTGTGGTTACATCAAACATACATAACAATACTCAGAATGTGTCATAATTACAGAAAGTAAGGAATGAGATTTCATTAGGGCAAAAAAAAAAGTCATAAGTAAACTAGATGTAAAAATTCCTTAAGAAAGTATTACGTTGTCAATCAGAAACTTTTTGGCTGCAGAGCAGAATTCACTGTGCAGAAATAAAGGCTGCCCTTGGAGGAAGTACACCATGACCACTTGGTAGAAGCTTTGGCCAAACAAAATGTTCCAGGAATAAGTGATAAACTGAGGATCTCCTGTACATAAGCTTCAGAGAAGTGACCTTTACCTGATGAGAACAGTCTTCTGACTCCAGGCCAATACAGATGATGATTCCAATCATGAAGATAGAGAATGTAGGAAGTAAAAATGATATTCATGGAAGACACAGCCTGTTCAAATCTGGATATACTGAGAATCCAGTGAAAATATTATTTTCTTATCAATATGTGCATGCAAAAAATTATTGCTCAGGTGTAAGGATGTTTGGCTAAAGATAAAGGTTAGGGGGTCATTCAAGAATGAATGGTGAAATCTGTAAATATGGATAAGATTCCTTAGAATGAGGGTAGAAACTTCTACAATATTGGAAAGTTCCATGATTTTATATTGGTCAACACAGTGGCCATTGGTCATGAAATATCGCAGATTGTGACTTAGGAATTTAACATTTTTATCTTATATTAATTAACTTAATTTCAAAGCATCATATGTTACTGTGGTTGCTACCATAGCAAACAATACAGGCAGAGAATGAAGAAAGGAGATGACTGATAAAAGATCCTTAAATAGAGCAATGTTTAAAAAATGAGGTTATATTGATACCATTAATAAGCAAGATCTTCTCCCCATTTTTTGACTGTGCTTCTTGTTTTGTTCTTGCTATGTTGTATGAGTTCCTTGTGGATCTTTTCTATCAAACCCTTATCACTTTTGTGGTATCAAACCCTTATCACTTTTGTGGAGGGAAAATTTTTTTCTCCATTCAGTTGAGTTTCTTTTTGTTTATTTTCTCTTTTGCTGTACAGAAGCTTTTTAGTTTGATGTAGTTCCAGCTGTTTTTGTTTTCTTCATTTTTTACTGTCTTTTGATGTGTCATGAAATGGATTTCTGAAGTGAAGGTCTTAGAGAGTTTTGCCCTTGTTTTCCTCTACGTATTGTATTGGTTTCAGGTCTTAGTTTCAAGTCTTTTATTCATTTTGAGTTTTTTTTTTTAACATGGTGTGAGGGAATAGTCTACTTTCATTTTTTTTCATGTAATGATCCAGTTTTTCCAGCACCATTTATTGAATATATTATCCTTTTTCCACTGTATGTTTGTTACCTCTTTGTCAAAGACTAGTTGTCCATATCTGTGTGGCTTTATGTCTGGACATTCTATTCTGTTCCATTGGTCTGTGTGTCTGTTCTTGTTCCAGTACCACACTGTTTTAATTATAATGGCTTTGTAGTATAATTTGAAGTTTGGATGAGTGAGTCCTCCATTCATTCTTCTTTTGATCAGGAGAGCTTTAGCTATTCATGGTCTTTTATTGTTCCATATGAATTTCAGTAATTTTTGTTGTATTTCTCTAAAGAATGTCATTGGAATTTTTATAGGGATTGCATTGAATCTGTACATTGCTTTTGGTATGATGGCCATTTTGATGATGTTAATTCTTCCAATCCATGAGAAGAGAATGTCTTCACATTTCCTTATGTCTTTTTCAATCTCTTTTGGCAGAGTTTTAGAAGTTATTTTTGTATAGTTCTTTCATGTGTTTTGTTAGGTTTATTTCCAGGTTTTTTGTTTTTGTTTTTGTTTTTTGGTTTTTTTTTTTTTGGGGGTGTAATGGTAAATGAGGCTTTTTCTTAAAATTTTTTCTTCTGCTTGACTTTTTGTGTATAAGAAAGCTACTGACTTCTGTGTGTTGATTTTTTAACTGACTACTGAACTGATTTATTGTTTCAAGAAATTTTTTGTGGATTTTTGGGGGTTCTCTACATAGAGATTATATCATCTGCATATAACAATGGCTTCAATTCTTCTTTCCCCATTTGTATTCCTTTTATAACACTTCTCCAAAGAGGAAACACAAATGGCCAACAGGCACATGGAAAAATGCTCAACATCACTAGCAATCAGGGGAATGCAAATCAAAACACAATGAGATACCACCTAACACCAGTAAGAATGGCCTACATCAAAAAAAAGTGTGGGGGGGCAACAACAAGTGCTGGATATGGATATGGAGCTACCATTTGACAGGGTGATCGCTCTTTTGGGAATGTACACAAAGGCAACCTCATTAGTTATACAAAGGGACACTGGATGTTTATTGCAGCACTATTTATAATTGTGTTTATTGTACTTGGATGTTTATTGCAGCACTATTTATAATTGTGAGGACATGGAAACAACCAAATGTCCCAAAACAGACGAATGGATGAAAAAAAAAATACATATATATGTATGTATATATACCCGATAGTATATCACTCATCAATTTAAAATGACAAATTTATGTGATATAGGAAAAACAAACAAAAGGCCAGGAGGAAAAGACAAAACAACAACCAAACTAAATATTACAACTGGGGGTAGGGGGGTTGGTGGGAGTGGTCAAGGAGGGGAGGTGGTGGGTGAACCCTGGGGAATACAAAGATGTGAAATATATATAAATAAATTATTAAAAAAAGATAAAGATTAGTAAGCGTGCTTTTTTGAGTTTTTCCCTTTCATATTTTGTCAATTAATAAAGAAAATCAAATGATAAAGAGCTTGTATTGAAAACCAACAACTTCCTATATCATTTCCTAACTCATTTCCTAACTTATTTCCAGCTTAATGGTAAATTATCTTTAAGATCCATTCCATGGAGTTCTGATGTCAGTTACCTTCATAGTTCTGAAAAATATTTATATTTCTTGTACTAAGAAAGAACCACATTTAGTTCACATACACTATATCTCACTTTCTTTCTTCATTAAATATTTATTATTTTAACTTTTAAATATTTATTATTTACATAAATATATCACTTTCACATCTAGTTCCCTTTCTATTAACTTTAGTTTCTACCTCATCTCCCCTCCATAAAAATTAAGAAATTAGTAAAATAATCTTAATTTATCTCCAGCAACTCCAATGTTTTTCCTTTTGTCAAGTATGTATTTACTTCTATATTAGCCAAGTTGCAAACATTTATTTTGGATCATAAGTGTTTTGTACTGTCTGAATACACAATTCTGAAGAAAATTGTGAAGTGGCTTATGGGAGGGTTAATGTGAGATAAATTATCTGTCGGTCTCCTTTAGTTCTCTATCATATTTTGCTCATGCAAAAATAATATATTACATCTATTATGCATCTTTAAATTCATCATCTAGTCTACTATTTGTAATTTTCTTATGGGATCATAAATTATTAATACTCTTGTTTTACAAATAAATTTATATGGCACACATATTTTAAGGAAAAAAAGAAGAAAATGATATGAATGTAACATTAGGTTCAGAAGTAAGTATTTTGAAAGAAAATATATATGATTCAATCAGAACATCACATGACTTCACTAAGAGCTAAACTTAGTGATCTTCATAGCTAAGAAATGGGCAAGTTGAATGTCAGTTAAGTTTCTGATGATGTATCACTTCAGAATATTATTCTATTTCTCAATCATGGAACTTTGCAAAAATGTTATGGGTTGGGTTTCCTGTCTCAGACTTATAATCCATGGTGTATTTTGGAGTGGAGAAATTTGAAGCTTGTGCATTGTGACCACATTTTCTCTTTCAAGGAACTACAGAAATAGCTTTAGGCATCTGATGTTTCATGAATCCAAGTTCACAAATATTCACCTATGAGTGAATAATCTTCTAACAATTAACTAACTTTTATCAAATTCTATGTATAAATGTCTGCCCCAGGATATTTCACTGATACAACTCTTTTAGTCAAGAATAAATCAGAGATGAAATTGAGTAGTTTAATCAGTAGTTCACAATGAATTCTCTAAAAGGTACTAGTAAAATGAACTAGAACAAACTGTCCTTGAGTATACTTCACAAATGTGCATATTCAGAAGGTAATTCAGAAGGAAATGTGCATATTCAGAAGGATTCCGGAAGGAAGAAGGGTGGAAATATGGTGGAACCATTCATCTGTGTTCTCATTTTTCTTGTAGGTTAAAGTCTCAAGAGATATGTAGCTACTAGAAAGGAGTGTTAATGGCAAAGATGATCTCAAATGCTGAATGAAGTATTTCTTAGTAAGAGGGGTTGTTGAAAGATAGTTCCCCAAAACTACTTGCTTTTGATCTTTATAGAATAAGCTATTTTTCCAGGTTCATATGACTAAAGTTCACCTCTTTTGCCATCAATCAATTCACTGACAGTCTCTGGGTCTGTCTTCTTGTCACTTTTTTCTCTGTCAATAGCAGACCAAGAGTTATTTGTTTGAATTTGGTAGGAGGAAAACAATATGTAAATACAACATAATGAGTAATGGTGAAACACTGTTAGGCTTTTTTCCTGTTATCAGAAATAAAATTGACCCAAATTTTGCCACTGGGGAAGTATGCCTATGCACAAAACAAACAAACAAACAAACAAACAAACAAAATGTAATAGTCTTCTAAGTCACAACATTCTATTGAAGATAGTTTTCCAGTGGCTATACAGTAAAGATGGACTCCTGATCTATAAATCCTACCCAGGATATTCTAGTCACTTTAAGCAATCCTGTGATTAATGTAAACTCATTCAATAGATATCAGGGCAAACCCACATTTCATGAAATTTATATGATGGGGAATCTTTAAAAAAAAAAGAATATGATGTCATAAATGCAGCATAAGCTCAAAAAGAAATATTTTGAAATATAAAATATAGCTCAATTATAAAAAGTACAGATATTAAGATGCCAATAAATGCTACAAATGATCCAGAAATTCTTATAATATCTTTATTAATTGAGTTATCTATGTAATATCATATTTATACTCACTGTTGATTATGTCAGTTGATCACATCCTCCTGTGCAATATATTTTTAATTATATTTTTTCTTGTGAAGAAAAATTTTTTTCTTCAGTTGATTTAAATGATTTTATAAAATTATTGTTGCCAGTCTACAAAAGTTTTATTCAGCTTCACAGCTCATTATTGATAATGAAATATGTCTAGCAAATTTCTTACACACTTGCTATGTGAGGTTTGGTACATTTCATAGACTACCTCCTGCCTCTTTATATTTTAAAATGTATTCTTTCCTTTTATCAAAATTTGATAGTTTACTTTTTAAACATGATTGTTTATTTTTTCACAATATAAGATTTGTTCCCTCAGTTGTGTCCACCACAGCCTTGCCACCACCAAACCACCCATAATATTCTTCCATGTTTCATTGTGTTCTACTCTCTACTGCCCTCTTCTTTACCAACCTCCTCCTTTTGTACTCTCCTCCTGATGTCTTTGGGGTTGATTCCCAATTCTATAGGAACTGAAATTTGGTCATGTCTTTCTTTTGATGTTATTTAGTTGTAGAGGTATTTTGGGAGAACAGTCATACATTAAGCTAAGCAATGATGTAGTTATTGATGAAAATAAGTCAGAACTACATAATTATATCCTACTAAACTCTAACCAAATATTTACTTACTTTAACAGTCTGTTAGCTAGATTTCCCAAATATCCATATCCATTTTGACATCATCAGAGGGGGACAATGGTGGAGGAGAAGAGAGAATGAAAAGGAATAGTACACCTAATTACTTGCAGATAAAATACTTTATTTTAAAAAGGGAAAGAACCACAGAATATTTTACTAAGGCCCATTTTGCAGTCTCAAATGTGACTCATAAAATGGAGATATTTGAAGCTTAATCTTCATTAACTTCACAGTAAAATCCTCTCAAAGCCCAGAATTATGAAAAAAGTAACAGATTGGGAATGCAACACATCCTCATCCTGGATCTTTCACTGATTTCCTATTTGCCACTTAAATAATTTTTCACTTCTTGATCTCTCAGTTATTCTTTTAAGAAATGAGAGTTTTGACTAAATAACACACAAAATACTGCTAACATCGAATTGTATGAAATAAAACTGGCCACAATGCCAAAATTCTCAGAGTTGGGAACCTTCATGGGCTCAGAACACGTAGCATCTATGTATAAATTCAAGAGACAGAAACAACCAAAGCCATTCACTTCATTTCGAGGTGACTGCCTTGTTTTTTTAAGAACACACTAAGATAGCTCTTTTCAAGGAAAAGGTGTAGTCTTTCCAGGGACTCTAGAGCCCTTTAAATCCCAATTATATCCACACGAGTCACTAAATGATTGATGATGGACTTGTTTCCACGTGAGCCACTTTTGCCCTTTCCAGCAGCTGGAGAGCTTAACCCAACCCTGACAAAGTTTCCACAATTGGTCTGGGCTTCCACTTAACCAAAGCATTCAGGGAAGGACTTGACAATTCTGTATTTTGGGCCCTGATAGGGATTCCGGAAGGAAGAAGGGTGGAAATATGGTGGAACCATTCATCTGTGTTCTCATTTTTCTTGTAGGTTAAAGTCTCAAGAGATATGTAGCTACTAGAAAGGAGTGTTAAAGGCAAAGATGATCTCAAATGCTGAATGAAGTATTTCTTAGTAAGAGGGGTTGTTGAAAGACAGTTCCCCAAAACTACTTGCTTTTGATCTTCATAGAATAAGCTATTTTTCCAGGTTCATATGACTAAAGTTCACCTCTTTTGCCATCAATCAACTCACTGACAGTCTCTGGGTCTGTCTTCTTGTCACTTTTTTCTCTGTCAATAGCAGACCAAGAGTTATTTGTTTGAATGGAGATCCAGGTCTGAAACATAACGGACAGTCACAGCTGTGTTAGAGGATTCAGTCTTGAGTACATTCTAAAATAGAGCTCAGTCACAGAGGGCATGGAAACATGCCATGCTCAACACTGCCAGAGAATGTGGCCCTGAGCTTGGGTTTTTCACGCCTCAAACTCATTAGACCCCCAGCCTTCATTTCACACATTATACACATCATGTTCCTCCAGAATTTTTGACTTCAAATGGAACACACTTTTATTCCTTAGGTGGCTTCATCTTATCTTTTAACACTTTGGCATTTTCTAAATACCAGAGTTGTAACAGTAGGGAATACAATGTCTCTCTAGAGGGAAGAATTGGTTTGATTAATAGAATTATTGGATTATAGGTGCACAATGCTGGAGGGTATCCTAAAAGTTCATGAGATTTATCACCATCATCCTATGGTTTGGGTAAAAAGAGAACTGAAGTTCATGTAATAATTTGGGGTCATTACCAAGAAAGTAGTAACTGACTCCTTGCTCTGTATTTATTCCTATTAAACCTTTTAAAAAGCAGTATTTCCTGACACCAAATAATTTTTTGAAGATAGTTAAGTTTTATAAAAGTAGATACTTAAGGCAATCATCCAGTTAATTACCTTAATCTTTTGTTTGCGCATTGGAGACTGACCCGTAAGTACCAAAGAAATTATTCCCTGACCAAAAACCAAAAACAACAACAACAACAAAAACCACCAAAAAACTGGATATTTACTTTCTTTATCCAAATTACCTCATACATCACAGTCATGTATAAATATGTAGATGTATATACACACACATACTGTAAGCCTTGGAAATTACTGATGGTGTAGTTGCTCTCTGGTTTTGTGGTATTCAGGGATAAGCAATACATTAAAGCCTTGGTAGGCATAGCAGCATAGCAGGAGTGCCAGCCACCATTTCCTTCTGACTCTAAAACCAAACAGAACAGGGTACCTATTTTTGGGAAAATGTAAGATTTTTATACCTGTTATAGAGATGAAGAGTGATTAATTTATGCTAAAATGTCATGGAACTGGGTGTGGTGGCATGTACCTGTAGTTCTGGGAGGTCAGAGGCCTGGGATACCTTGAGTTTGTGGGTTCAAGACTACCCCAGTTAACATAGTGAGACCTGGTCTCGAAAAAGGAGCCAGGCATGGTGGCAGGCACCTGTAATCCCAGCTGCCTGGGAAGCTGAGGATGGGGATCACTTGAGTCAGCAGGATTAGGACTACCCTGAGCAACATAGTGAGATCTAGTCTCAAAACAAAGAAACAAACAAACAAACAAAAACCTCAGTGGAAGTCTTTTGGAAAGATAGTAGTGTTTGAACTGGTCTTAGAGCTGAATAGGTATTTGGCATGTGCTCAGTGATAAAGAAGCAATGATCAAAGCAAAAGAAGCAGTGTTAACATAGCAAGGAGATGGGAAGGGCATTGGAAAGTTGGGTAAGAATTTAGGGTAAGAATGTGACTTTCCACCTCCACTCCCTGCAGGAGGAAGTGAGGGAAAACTTATGACTGGATAAGAGTCAGGATCCTGTCTTCTGTCACAGGTTCTAATTCAGTCATGGATTCCCAGTCTGGATCTCATTTTCCTAGTCCTTTAAAATGAGGGAGCTGGGCAGAATGATCCAAAGTCCTTAGAGTCTCAGTAGAATCATTGCATGAGTGCATTATCTTTTTTTCTGTTCCTTTCTCTAGCTCAGGAAACCGAAAAGGGGGGGGGGGCAGATGACAGTAGTCTCTTTGGATCTCCCAAAATG
Source organism: Uropsilus gracilis (assembly GCA_004024945.1). Lineage (NCBI taxonomy): Eukaryota > Metazoa > Chordata > Mammalia > Eulipotyphla > Talpidae > Uropsilus > Uropsilus gracilis. The sequence goes on along the minus strand of PVHY01000270.1, from coordinate 94,100 downwards.
TCTCTCAATCCCAAGAAGCAGAATTCTGGAGACTCACACAAAGGCTAGCTTAGGCTCTACCCCCTCTAATTATGGCCCATTAAGGCCCCAGATCCCTCCTGTCTGCAAATGTGCTATTTAACATTCTCTCTGGTAGTGCCTTGGCCAAGGACGCAAACCATCACACTCACTTCTGTTGATGTTTATGTTGAGAAACTGGATAATCCTTGCTGCAGTGACAAGTTGATTGAAGCAAGTAAAAACCAAATGGGGTTTAGAATTCTAATTGCTGACAGATTCATAATGGTGTGTGAGTCTGGTGTCTGCTGTTCAGGGCAAAGTGTGAAGTTAAAGAGTATATTGTTTCTGGATATTTCTCAAGCCCAGAATTATTATTTTTTTTTCTGAATGGCAGCATGGGGGTGAAATGTGGCTTTTAAAAAATGATGAAAAAAAAAAAAAAACAGCCGTAGTACTTAAAATATGAGGGAAGACAATAAAGTAGAGTTTACTAGTGAAAAGATGCTGTGGAGTTGGGTGCAGGTTCTCATAGAATGGTGATGCTATTTGACTTAGGACAAGTCACTTGAGCTCTCTCACAGCTTATATGGGGGTGTCAGACTGAAATCATATTTCCCAGAAGAGGTATATAAAAAAGACAAGGTCACAATAGGTTTGATTGAAGGGATCCTAAACATATAGTACTAACAGCAAAAATGTATTGAAACAAAATTTTCTAATATTGACTGTTATGAGTTGATGAGGAAGGAAGTAAGGCTAGGACTAAGGAGAAAAAGTATTTCAACTATATCTACAAAACTATTTCTTATAAAAATTTTTGAGGTAAGTATGGCAAAATATGAATAGTTATAAATTCTGGATAGTGAGAAATAGTCAAATATTTTTGGTGTTACTCCACTTAATATAAATTTAAAGTAAATTTTATTAAATATTTGTCATTTCAAATTCTAGTATTGTGAACTTTTTAAGACATCTTTTTTTAACTTCAGATTTTTCAATCTTAATATAAAGCTGTTCTAGTTGATCTGTAAGATCTTTTTATTCCATATATTTCATTTCTGATGAAAAAATAATAATGAGGTAGCTAGTTGACAGGAGAGGTAGAACTTATTATATGATTTTTTTTTATTTTTAAATAACCCTTCTTGTTTTATTTTTTAAATTGATTACATACACACACACATATATATATATGTGTGTGTATATATATATATATATATATATATATATATATATATTTAACATCATTGTCTACCCCAAGGTTCTCCTACTACCTTATCACTCATGAACCATCTTAATCTCTTGTGCCTACCCCTCCCCTGATTTTACTCTCCTACCCCTTTCTTGCACTATGCTTCAGTTCTTTTGATGGTTGACAAGTTTAAATTTTTCTTGGCCATTTGTTTATTTGTTGTCCCTGTATCCCTCATATAAGTGAGACCACCCTGCATTTCTTTTTCCTTTATGGCTTATTTCCACTAACATGATTCCCTCTAGCTCCTTCCATGTTACTGCAAATGACATGGGTTTGTCTTTTTTGATTGGTGATTAATATTCCATTGTGTACATATACTACAACTTTCTTACCCATTCATCTATTTTAAGACATTTGGATTGTTTCCATAGCCTGGCTATTGTAAATAGTGCTGCAACAAACATCCTAGTATAGGTGTCCTTTTAAATGAGTGCTTTTGTATCCCTTGGGTAGATGTATCAGTCTATTGGCTGAACTGCTGTGGTTGGTGTGCAGAGGTAATGGTGCAGGTCCTTGCCTTTCCCTCCTCAGCTTCTGTTAACTGGTGCCTTGCTGATGGCAAGCAGGGCTTCTGGTCACTCTTATCCAGTTGTTTTGGGCTACTAGGATTGGAGATGGATGTTCTCACAGTTTCTGTGTGGGCTTGTGACTGCTAGATGACTGATGTCAAATGACGGCATTTCCAGGTTAATGCTATGGTATGAGGGATTTGAGTGGGAAGCTTTCCTGAAGCTCCTACCTGGGCATTCTTCTGCTGTGGCAAGTGCTTCTATGATCTATGACTTGACCTTGGACCTCCTGTCTGTCTAGCTCCCACTTTGAAGAGAGAGGTCCCAGGTTTCAGTCTGGGGTCATCTGGGGTCCTTGGTGGTAGGTGCCTTGATAAGCACAGGTGGTGATCATTCTGCTGGTTGTCTGAAATGAACTTCTGTGTTCAGTTGCTAGGTTCTTCTAGGTTTTGGCTCTTGGAGTAGAGCCAATAAGCTGAATGAGCTACTCTTCCCAAGGGCTTTCTCTTTCAAAGTTGTGGCTCCAGGAGAGATAGAAAATAGAAAAAGGGAGAGAGAAAGAATGAAGGAAAGAAGAGAAAGAAGGAAAAAAGAAGTAGGAAAAAATAGGCAAAAGAAAGAAAAATTTGAAGTCAGACAGTAAAGGAAAAAGAAAGAGAGGAAAGAAAAGTATGAGAAAAAATGATAAGAAAAAGAACAAGAAGTAAGGGAAAAAAAAGAAAAACAAAGATAAGAAGAGAGGAAAAAGCCAAAAAGATCAGAAAGAAACCAATAGAAAAGCAAGACAGAAAAAAAGGACAAAAATAAACAAACCAAACTACCAAAAATAAAAGTGTGTGAAACAATGGGGTGATCTTCCCACCCAACCCCTTCAACATTGGGTGGAGGGGCTCTTTTCTGCTCTATTCAACTGAGTTTACTCACATGAAAGTGTCTCTGTGGGGGAAAGGGCTCTCCCCAACTGAGTTAATTGTCCAGGGGGTAAGCTTTCAGGAGGATCTTGGGATGGGGGATGAGTAAGTGTGTGGGAAGGGAACTTCTGCTCTTGTGCCCACTGTAAACAAGGGGAGGGCTTCTGTGAACCCACACTAGTGGTGCAAAGTCTTGGTCCCCTGAATCTCCCCAGCAATCAAAGTGTACCCAGTTGTAGTACATGTGATCTCAGAAGGCTGTGGGTGCCCTCTTTGGAAGACCATTGATGGTGGATATGGTGATTTGCTCCCAGATTGCAAATGGCTGTAGTGGTACTGCCAGACTTCAGCCTCCTGAGTCCTCCTGAAACAGGGTAAAAAAGAGAAAAAGACTTTCTGACTTTAACTTGAACACACATCTGCCTGCTTCTCTCTAAGAAGCAGGCTACTATCAGTTCAAAGCATTTGCCTTTAACTTGAACTAGACATACCTATGTCTGCTTCTCTCCCTAGGAAGCAGGCTACAAAACAGTTCATTAGCATTTTCACTGTTAACCTTCACTATTGATATGCAAAAATCAGCTACCAGCTTCTCTCAGCTTTCTTTCCCTCTTTCAAACCTAAAAAGAAAAAACTTAGAAACACAGTTTAAACTTTAAACTAGTTTGCCTCAATTTATTCTTTTAGACTTCATGGGTTCTTTCCACCATTCCCAGCCTTCTTAGCCTAAATACCAAGTGAAAGCAAGACTATCAGTGCAGACTAATTTGTTTCTAACAAAGTGATTTCTTAATTACTACAAAAGAAACATGTAAGTAAAACTCAGATTACTTTAACATTGTCCAAAACCTTTTTCAACATTGTCCAAAGTCCTTTTCCAGATTGCCCCCAAATCCTCAGTCTCTCAGTCCTAATCATATCACCAATATTAGTCAGTCAGAGTTCATCTCCAGATGCTGGAAGACATCTTCCTTTGGTGTGCTCCTTTGGCATGCTCCTCCTTGTCTTCCACACCGTCTTCTCCTTGTCCTCCAGGTAACTCCAGGTAGAAGAAACTTCATGGTACCGGACCCAGTAAAGTTCACTTTCTTTTCAGGCCTGACTTTCACATGGCGTCTCCCAGACACAAGTTAAAATCAGCAAAATAAACTCCAACCTGGAGTTCAAATCTCCAAACTCCTTAACTGCCTTTTAGTGAAGGTCCGCCAAAGGCTGCAGGTCCCAGGCCTTGACCACATGGCCAAACTCACATGGGTCATTTTTTCATTCCACAAAATGGCAGAAACCAAACCTGAATCTGAATCTGAATTCCCATTTCTTCTCCTCTTTGATTCAAACCTTTTTATATATTCTTTCTGTTTTCCCACTTTTCAGGAACAACTCCTGAATTATTACATTACAAAGAGAAAAACCTGTTTTCCTCTTTCTTTCCCCTTCTATCTTTCTGAAAGGAAATTCCAATTAAAGCCATTCTCACATTTTAGCATATCTTCCTTGAAGTCTGCAATCTTAAACAGGAGACAATGACACCCAGGGAGGCTAGCACCCCCTATCACTCCCAACAACCAAAGAGGTTACCAGTTGGTGTTAGTTGGTCCTGGGGGCAAAGGTGATGTTGCTGCTGCCACTGTTGCTGCTACTGCGGCTGTTGCTGCTGATGCTGAGGGCAGTGGTTCAGTTGTCTGCGGGTGCCTCCTCTGCAGTATACTAGGGCCAATATGGTGACTGGCTCCCAAGGAACTATAAGCAGTCACAGTGGTGCTATACTGCCTCAATCTCCCTAGTCTCCCCAGGAACCAAGGTGTCTTATGACTGTTTGATTGAAAGGAAATACGATAATTTTGTCTTCATCACTGTTTCCATTATTAAACGATTATTATACATAGTGAAATATTGTTGCTTGTTCTCCAGAGATAGATTCTATTTCTCTTGAAACTGCGTAAATTTTAATTTTAATATAAAAAATCGTGTTTAAATGCATGAATATAATTGAAAACAAAAGACTAAAATATAATGTCATATAAGATATATTGTGTGATAAATGGACAAACAAAAAAAATAAAAATCTATCTTTGTAGTTTTACCTCCAGTATATCTGTTTTTTCATAAATCACCACTTTGATTGAGAGGAAAGTAGCAATTAATTGAGAAAAAGAATGGGTTCATGAAATAAAATAGGGTTTGGGAATGAGAAAATTTATGATGTTAGTTCTGACTGACACTCTCTACTTGAGTGACTTTGAACAATTTACTTTAACCATTTATGTCCTTATTTCCTCATTTGTAAAGTGATAAAATCTAACTAAGTAATCTTTCAGGTCTCTTCTATTATTAAAATGAGCAAGTAACCATTTTATTTGATATTAGAATCATTCTGTGAGAAAGATCTGAAACAATCAGCAGCAGATGAGGTATATCATTGTTAGAGCCCAGAGTGATTAAGATGATGAGACTGACTACAAGCAGTTGTCAGGACATTAAAAGCTAAGGAAGCCAAAGTTTCATTTCATGCTTGTCATCCTTTTCTCTGCTGCCATCTTTTCTTTAGCATGCACTGCTACACAACTTTGGTTTCATGGCATCCTGGTCTCCTGTACTAACCAGCTCTGTATCCCAAGCATTGTTTTTCTTGATGTTCTCATTGTTCCCCATGACCACATTTCTTTGGTAGTTCATGGTCTTTGTCTGATTTCTTACTCACTTTTGTTCACAAGATCATATTTCAATTCTGTACTCTGGGTAAATTTCCAAAACTTTAGTTCTGAAAATCCTTTGGTATGGAAAACTTCAGGTTTAGAATAAATGGCCATTTCACTAATTCATCAACTGCTACTATTGGCTGGAGTGAATCACTTTGTGATACTTAAAATACGAATGTTTATTTTCAAACCTAGACTTTTATTCCATACCCTGTTATATTACTTTCTCTCTTCATATCCTAATTTCACATCTATCAGACTTTTTTAGGTTCATCTCTTGAATTTATACTAGTCTGTCTTCAGTAAGATGTTCTCTGAAGAGAAGCTTAAGGCACATTATGAGCTAATAAATTGACAGTTTCTAGATTAAAGCAAATGCAGAGACAATGATTAAAGAGCTTCCACTCTAGTAAAGTGAATAATAAGCAGTCAGAGATTCTCTTTGGATAAAGGATCCCTGTGGGCATATTTCAAAGTCCATTCAGTGGCCAGGGGTTGAAGAGCTCTTCTAGATGAAGAATTTACCATAAATCACTTGCTATTCAGATTGTTTTCTAAGGAGACAAAGACCAAAGCCATGACTCAAGCTTGCCAAGATTTTAAACAGATAAGTCTAAGAGTTCTGAAGTTAAGACTATGAGTTATGTTTCTCCTATCAAAAGCCAAACTGAATGTTGATACTCTGGGCACCATGAGAACACTAATATGGGTGGTACTCTGTCCTCTTCTAGTTGCATTTTGCCAAGCATTACTTCTATTCTATATTTTGCATAGTGATATGAACACAGGGAACGGCCCCTATTGGTCACTCAAAATTCAGCAAACAACTCAACCTTTTTTAACACTGAGTCCTTTTGTTACCTTTAGCATCTGCCTTTTCAGAGCTGTTGATTTTTCTTTAATGAGATGTCTTGCCCTGGTGGGTTTAAGATGTAACTGAGAGAAAACAGATCCTGGATTATTGTCACTGTTGATGGACCGTAAACTAGACAAAACCTGATGATGTTGAACTATGGGGGAAAGAGCTCCAGGGATATTGTATTTTCTGATCTACTGGCATTCAAACGCATGCTTATGGAAATCACCCCTGTCACTTGTTTTCCATCGTAAATCTTGGGAAAAATCTTGGGAAAGAACATTGAGGCGATAAGGTCATAGGAGAAAAGACTTGGAATTATCCCTGAGAAAGATCACATATTTACTGTAAGGGATGAATTTGTCTATTTCTTGCCTTAGAAACAGTTACAGTGGAAGTTATGCTGAACTCATATTTTTCTACTGACATCTATGAGAAATAAAATATCATCATATTAGATTTGAAGAGGGAAATGAGTAACTATTTTTCTTATTAAAATAAAAAGTATTAATCAGATAAAGACCATGAAATAGTCGTAAAGAATAAAGGTAAGATTGTATTTGAGATGTGCACTCTCAACTTGGACTCTGGCAGCAGATCTCATTGTATTTAAATTCTCCTTGAGGATTGCATATTCTTAGGGTGACTTTTGCCCCTCCAAAACTGAGACAAACACCCTGCAAAGTCCAGTCTTTCTCCAGCATTTTCTCTTTGCTTCTTCTTCAGTGCTCCACGCTGCTCGGTTTCTCTAAGGTTTTTTGAATTTCTTTCACAATTGCTGATGCACAAATCAGCTTTCCAAATCTTCAGTCATCTCCAGGTACCACTATGCCACCTTGCTGCAGTGCCACATTCTTCACACAGGCTTCTCTTCTGCTAACAACCATGGCTCCTTACCACCCCCAGCTCACTATTCTGGGGAGCTTACCCTGGCCAGGCCACATGGACCTGTTCTCTCAGTCCTCGCGGGGTCTTTCTCTCAGACCCCACTCACCAGGGTACTCTGGAGCCAACAATTTTTAACTGCGTCACTCACAACCCTGTATAAATATGAAGATGTTGTCTTATGTTAATGACAGAGGTGATTGTGACTGTTGCCTACTGTATAAGAAAGTTTTGAGGCTCTGCATTATCCTTTGAGTAAGGCTGTATTCCTTATTTTCAGGGTAAATCTCAAAAGACTCTCCCTGATAGGTCTGGAAATTGTGACCAGATCCATGGAACTTGGATCCTGCCCAATGTCTAAACAGCTCACTCTATTTTGTTTTTCTGAATAATCCATGATCATTTTCATCTGCAGGGCTTCACAACTTTCCCTTCAACCTGGCAATTGTTTTCACTAATTTCTCTCCCTGGTAAATTCCACTTATTCTTCAAATTGATGAGTCCTACATACACAGCCCTGAACTATATGCCCTTAATATTTTTTTCAAATTCCTATAAAACACATTGAATTTTCTCTTTCCTTATCTCGCTATCTGATTTGACTAAACATAGTCTCTCAAATTCCCCTATATTTGTCTATCTGTTTTATTCTCAGCTTCAAGAATAATGCCTGCTATGTGGTAGCTGCTCAATAAATATTTGTTGATTTGAGAAATAATTCACAAAGTTTCTTTTCTCTCCACACAAAGGATCTTGCAGCTTGAACATAATGAAAGCTTTTGTTTTACTCCCAATGACTGGTAAATGGGAGCTTACAGGTTGGTATTAAAATCACTGAGGCAGCAATTTCCACAGAGAAGCCCATACAAACCTCTGACTTCACATGAGTGGAGTTTAGAAGAGAACATTGCCTTGCCCTGAGAGAGGTCGGGAATATCAACAATTAGGCCATGGGAAAGAGAGAAGAATGATGATTAGGTCTCTGTGCTAAGCAAGGGACTTGAAGAAGTGTGATTTGCACTGTCTCTCTGGGTAATCCTCCCTTACATTTTCTCATGATTGCCTGCAATAAGATTTCTTAATCGTTCAAGGGGTTTAGAATGTGATCCCTTGAATGTATAATTATCTCCATTATTCAAAACAAAGAAGACGCGTGCCAGTCGAAAAAAGCATAAAAATAAAAATGTAGCCTCCAGCTGAAAAACAGCTTAACTGTTTACCCCTTCCTAGATTCCTTTATCTGTTCTTTTCCAGTACCATCTACATCCCTGTTTCTGTGGGTTCTTATGTCACAGCAATAAGATAGAAATAAGTCACATCTGGGTACCCTAATCAAGAGTCAGGTAGCACTAAGCACAGACAGGGAAGACACATGGCCCCATCAGACAGTAGACACATGCTGAGGAAAATGAATTTTCCACATGTATTTTCATAGTTATTTTAATGTTTCTTTGTTTTCCCTTCTCCTCTCTTTAAGAAGCATATTAGTATTCATTTATGCTCCTGTAATATTGATTCTGGCTCCTAGGTCTTTCTCTTTCACTTCTTTGTACCCCATAAGCCATGCAACTGGTAGAGCTTATGACATAGTGAGAAAAATTTCTAGATGGGATTCAAGTGACTGGCCTGAAGTTGACATTGATACATACCAGCTGCTTGACCTTGAAATGTAACTTCGAACTTGGGTTTTCATTTTCTCACCTTTAAAAGAAGATGGTTTTATAAAGGATAGGTAGCTGTTTCCTGTAACGGGTCAAGCAGAGCCTGTTTCAGGCCTTGTGGATCATATGATCTATCTCACACATACTTTACTCCACTATTGTAGCACAAAAGCCAGCAAGAATCAATATGGCTGAGCATGGTTGGGCTCCAGGGAGACTTCACTTATGTACTCAGAAGTTTGAATTATATTTATGTTTTACATATCTTAGAATATTACTATTTTCCCCACATTTTCAAAAATATAAAAACCGTACTTACCTGATAGCACCTACAAAAGGAGATAGTGGGTCATATTTTGCCAGTGCATGACCTGTACCAACATTTTCAAAGGAGAGACTATAAAAAATATCAAGGGAGATTTATGGTAGAATTACACAGCAGTATACTTTGTTACATTGATCTGATTTGTCTTTTTGGTAATAATATTTAATTTACTTTGAATTTCAAATGCAATTAAATGTGGGTGTATGATTTTTATCACAAAGACTTTGCAAAGACTGAAAAGACTTTCAATCTTTGTTTTGATGACTCCAATGCCTTCACACTCACCCTCTATCAGCCTCTAGAATGGTTTGGCTGATATGATTCTAGAATAATTCTGAGCCACTGTGGACCAAACAGCATTTGCTAAATTTCATTTATTTGTGGCCATGGCAGGAGCTGATGCATGAATAATACACATGTTGGATAAAAAAAATCAGCTATGCTGTATGTGGCTTTAAAATGCATGATAGATAAAATTTTCTTCTGAAGATTTACCTTCCTAATCCCTTTTGTTGATATGCAAATGAGTTTGCATTACCTGGGCTTACTGTGGATTATGGTAGAATGGGGATATAGAGTAGAGATATGCTAGAACTGTATTAAAAGCAACACCCAGGTTAAATCTTCCTCCTTGATGCCTCTTGACTCTCCCAAGAAAAGAGGTTTTCTTTTCTACTAGTCCCTTCTTTGCACTCTCCCATCAGAGCTATAATATTGTCTTTCTCATTCTAAGCATGCATCTATGACCTGACCCCAGTATGGAATTTCCCTGACATTTCGTGAGTAAACAGAACACTTGGTTTTGAGGCTAAGACCTAACCAATTATACCAATCTTGAATAGTGTATCAATCCATAGGGAAAATTATCAATAATGATAAACCCATTCCATCTCTATCATTTGTAGAGGCTTTCTTACAGTACATTTGTCTTGGTGTGTACATGAGCAGAGGTGGAATGGTTTCCTATTGTGACCTGTGTTTTGTCATAGCTTCTGCAACTTCATTTCTTATGCAGGAGGATGATGGCACTTTCTAGTTTTTCAGTCTTTGTGACATGAATGTATTCTGAACCAGCCCAGATAAAACCTGAACTGTCAGCATTGTTCCTTAGGGCACCTCCTCCCTAAGAAGGCCTCCTGCTCAAGCTCTGCAACCACTACTTGAGGTCCTACAAATCTCAAGGAGTTCCCATGACTTACACATGATTATCTTAATTCACTAGGCACAACAAAAATCACACAGGTTAACAAGTCCTGTGGTTTCAACTAAATGGGAGGTCATAGCATAGGAATAATGCATCCTGCAGGGTCTTTTGAGGTATCCTATATGACCCTGTAGTATAACCATCTGTATGACTCAAAAGGAATTCTGGACTATAAGTGTTTATTCATCCCTCTCTGCTGGCAAGGAATTCAAACCATTGTATTTTCTGTAAAGTTAAATGAGACTTTAAATATTCATTGATGTGTTGCACTCCTTTCAATTTCTTGGAATCTGGGGTTATACTTTTTAGCCTCATGCCCTCGGGGTGAGTAAAGCAAAGACTCAACTCTTCATTCCAAGTAAACTTTTCAAGGTTCGTGGCAAAGATGAAAGCCTTCAGAGAAATGTTATTTGGAAGAGCCTGTGTCCTTTGATTAATAAAAAAATGTTTTAGATGGATTAATTTGGCCACAGAAGAAATACATGCAGATAAAAATCTAGAGATGGGGAAATGAGGTGGATAAGCTATTGAAGAGGTGAGGAAGATTTCTGTGAAACTCACTCCCCTACTCAGCAGTTGAAGAAAGTTGAGAGATGAGTGGTAAATATCACATTTCCCTAACATGAAGTAAGTGATCTGATGTTACTGTTGACCAAGAACCTGCTTCCTGAATGAAATCTGGCTAGTTCTAAGGCACATCCCTGAGCACAAGGATGAGGGGCTAAACAGATACTGGTGCCACATCATGTCTGAGAAAACAGAACAGAGAGACAAGTTCCAAAAATGTTCATAGCCCCATGATGTTAAGCAGAAATCACCCATGTGTCCTTGTAGAGGATTCAGAGACAATTACTTATGGGCCTGGAACAGTCTCATAGTCAATACCAAAGCAATCTGTAATATAGAACATAGGGTAAAAGAGATTTGTGGAGTTTGAATTAATGAATATTGAGTGCTGACTATGAGTCAGATAATATTCTCACTGCTAGGGATATAATAATAAGAAAGAACATGAAACATTTTTGATGATGAGGAGTAAATGGAGAGGGAACAAAAAATAAACACTAGAAAGGAATATATGGAGGGAGAGAATCAATGTGAAATGTGATGATCAGGGAAGGCCTCATTTAGAAAAGTTCTGAGGGGGGTGAGAAAGAGAATCTTGAAGAAACCTGGGAACACCCAGTTCAACGGAACTGGGGTTAAGAGTATACTTAAAGTATGATAGATTGAATGAGGTCAGAACAGCTTCAGTGTTGTGAGAAAGGGAGGCTAGAATGTTACGGTCACATGGGCCACATGCAGATAACAGAATTCTACTGATCACTGCATGTTTTGGCTCAGTGAGATGGAAACCTTTCATAACTTTGTGTGGAGGGATTACATGATCTAACTTAAATTTTGAAAGTATCTTTTAGTTTGAGAATTATGGAGGTTAGGGGGAAGAGAGGACAGTAATAAGGAGGCCTTATAATTAACCAGCTATGATATGGTGGTGATTTGAGTCAGGGTTATATGGTCTAGACTAATGTAAGTAAGTTTGCTCTCTCTCTCTCTCTCTCTCTCTCTCTCTCTCTCTCTATATATATATATATATATATATATATACACATATACATATACATATACATATGGAAGGTTATTTTATGATGGAATAAATGTAGGTTATGAGAAAAAGATAAAAAAGTCAAATGTAAGTCCATGATTTGCAGATTGAATGATCAGAAAATACAGAGTTTAAGAAGACCGAGAAAGGGTAAGTTTTGGAGTTACAGGAAATCAGGTGTTAGTCTGGGTTATGTTTACAGTGACACATCTATTTCACTTTCAGGAGAAGGTGGGAAAAGTGAAGAAGTGAAGGGGGTGAAAGAGAAAGGAAGGTAGTGAGCACTAAGATTGGTAAGCAGACATGCAAACACCCTGATGAATATCAGTGTGCACTCACATTGCTCAGGTCTGGTGTTTCCTGCACGACGAAGCAACCCTTCTCACAACTTGGATTGCTTTTGTAAAAAAAGAAAACAGAAATTAATTAATGGCACAGTTAAAATTTAATGTCTATTTACCCAAAATGTTAAAATTTAAGTTTGTTTTTGTTTTTGTCTTTCGCCATCTGGCAAAATTGGGGCTTTGGTAAGGATTTCATATGAATGTATTATAATTTACTTTGTATATCTATATTTTCTATATTGGAAATATGATGTGTTGCATATTTTAATAGGATGGATGAGGAAAGAAAAGATAATGTGCTTAATGGAAAAATAAACCAAAAGGTAAATATGGAAACTGAATGGATAATGTAAGGTTCAAGAAAGAGATAGGGAGTTTCTGTCAACTGATATAGGAGTTAGTGATCCTGCTCATCAGAAAACATCTAGAATGCAGCTCTTGTATTGAAGAACCAAATTTTTGAGTGATATTGGCAGTCAGAAGATTCTCAAACCACTTCCTGATGGAGGTGCTTGGAGAAGACTTGATGAAATCACCTTCATCATCTTCACAGATCCCACAAACTGGCATGGATAAGGGTCTATGCTTGTCTTCTGGAGGGAAGATTGGGACTCATATTACAGAAATGCCAAAAAAAAAAAAAAAAGGTGAATTAGCCAGGGTTTTTCAAAGGTGAGATGAATTCTCCTTGGAATTAGTGAGTTATTAGTCAAGGGAGTTTTCTAACAGAAATACCAGAGTTATTTGGCAAAGAACTATATAAAAAAGATTCAACATTATGTTCTTGCCTAAATCTGAGATTCTATTAGCCAGTAATGGCTTTGTGAAAACATCTACTTATAAAAGCTCAGGAAGACATAAGGAAGACCAAAAATAAGGATAATAATAGCAAAATCATTTTCTGCTTATCTTCATTTGGCAAAGAAGAATGACTGGCCCACAACCCAGTATAGACTTTCATTGACAGATTTGATAAAAATATTAGAAGTTTGTTTTGATATAGAGACTTGAATATTGACTAAATAAATACTGGGCAATTTGACAGGTAAGTATAGTTCAGAAAAGTGTTCTTATTCTCACATTTTTTATAAACATACACAAGAAAAGAGGAAAAAAAGGTTTTTAAGAAGGTTTAAAGGATCAGAAGCTGGAATTGAAGAAGAGGCCACTAAGCTCCATTTTACTATGGGGTGTCATTTTTCAAATGGCTTCTAATCACATTCCTGCGTCTGTCTGGCAAGGCCAAAATATTAGTGTTCTTAGTATCAAAGCAGTTAAACAATTACTGTCTCATGCAAATATGCCTTTGTTTCAGTTAAGATGAGGCAATAAAATTTTACAATATCTGGTCTATCATGTGACCATAGGCATATTTTGAAAAACAGATTCTGTTCAGGTCACCAAAGCAAATGCAGAACTTAATGTAGGACTTAACTCAGGATCTTATCTTGGTCATAGTACTTTCCTTTGAGTTTTCAATAGAGAGTTTAAAAGTGGGGCAGCTTTTGCCCAGAAACATAATATTTCACCACCCATTCAGCCAAATGCAGATGCTACATTGCGAGTACAAAAAGGTATGAGCTGCTCTGTTACTGTAGGTTTGGAAGATAATGAGGGCAATGCCATGGCTTCAGGGAACTCGTTATGATACATTATGGGCTTCTAGTGAGAGGGATGGCCTGGGATGATGCATGCCTGAGGGTAACTGGTAAGGTGCACTGTGGGGCAGTGTCTGGCAAGAGGGAATAAAGGGGGTCTAGGGGACCAACAAGGGACATTTGTCATTGGGTCCTTTGACCTGAAGTGTAAGCTATGCTCTGGGCAAAGAAGGACAGATGCCACAGCCTTCTGGCCCAAACGGGCCATGGCTTGGAACATTAGTACTCCAGGATTAGGCCAAATGCTAGTACAGGCCTTTGCTTGAAAAATGAGAATTTGGACCTCTGAAGAGAGGATAGCATGCTGGAAAGCTTGAGATCTGTATAAATCAACTTGGTATTTGCATTTGCTGGGAAAAGTTTGGATACTAAGAAATGATTGGAACCTGGAAAACTAAAAAATGTCTACCTCTGGAGAGAGGACAGTTTGCTGGAAAACTGGATTTTGTGTCAAATACCTGCTTCAGGTTTGGAGGTACAGAAAGTCACCATCTTTTTTATTTTCTTTGAAATTCCTGTAGACTGCAGGAAGATGTCATCTTAGAACACATATTCTTTTGTTTGAAATTCCCAGTTTAGGCTTGGAGTGAAGGAAATCTCTGTCGTGGAACACATGTGTCTTTATTGAGTATTTTGAGACTTGGACATTGAGTATTTTGAGATAAGAGACCAGTTATGACCTCAGTTACTCTTGCTTCTTTCTCTATTTGTAAGTAAATCCTGTCTTTGTTTACCCTAAAACCTGGTCTGTCATGGAATCACTGCAGGACCTTAGATATGCCTCCTGGCTGAGAATTTAGGTCATAGAAAAGTGAGAAGTAAAAATGAAATGGTCTAATAAAAGAAGCTTTTGCAACTTGGGAAAAACATTAGAATCCAGGATCAGATATAATCCAAACCATGATAAAATGGTGGTGATCATACTATCCCCAGTTAGTTATATTATTTTTGTTTTGACTTTTTAAAAGGTATAATTAAAGTGTTTGCAAATATGTCTAGCATATAACCACTGTCACGATCAGTAAAGACAACAATTCAACCCCCCTCCCCTCCTTCCCATCTGACACCAATTTGTAGGCAAACAAATTTTATTTCCAGTCTCAGATTTATCCAGATAATTTGGTCTCTTCCGGTATATCTTATCAATGGAATCATAGCACCATTTTTTTTTATTTATCCATAGTGTTGTGTATATCTGTAATTCTTTTAATTGAAGATGAACAGTTCATCATTTTTTGTATCAAAAATTTTTGGTTCATTGAGTGCTGAAGGATGAATGAATTGGTTCCAATCTTTTCCTTATTTCATTTTCAAAAGGTAAATTTTAAAATCTAGAATATCCTAGTGAGCAGGATTGTTTTTAGAAACAGCTCCCATACATACAATAAGATGTTACTTATTGTTAAAGGACATTTTTCCAGCTTTTCCTTTTTAAATTTTCCATATTTTTTCTTTATTTATCAATTTCATCTTTAGGATCTATGATACAAAGATATTTACACTAGTTTTTAAGGATACATTTGTCAACATTTTGCTTCCCTATAGTTCTCTGTATTTGTTTCTTTGAAAACTTCTATACATTCTGTTTAGGGTTTATCTTTCATATCTTTAGCTTTTATTTTCCCTGGTGCTACCTTTCCTAACTGACCTGGAGGGAAATATTGCTCTGAGTTTACCCAATTCCTTATCTGAAAGAACTGCTTACTTATTTACCAAAGGTACTTATTTTTGTGTTGTAAATATCTGCATATTTTGATTACCTCATTGTTAACTTTGTTATGCATTTATGACCTGTCATTCTGATTGTTCTGAATATAAGTTATCACCTAGGACTTCTAGTGGCCTGTTTAAATGTTAATGGTTTTTATTCTCTTCTGTTTTTGTTGTTCTCTCTGCATCCTGACATACTTCATTATTCTGGGGTGGTTTTAGTCAAATACCTTTTTGAAGAGATTTTTG
Organism: Uropsilus gracilis; assembly: GCA_004024945.1. Lineage (NCBI taxonomy): Eukaryota > Metazoa > Chordata > Mammalia > Eulipotyphla > Talpidae > Uropsilus > Uropsilus gracilis. The sequence goes on along the minus strand of PVHY01000270.1, from coordinate 78,228 downwards.
GGATCATCTAAATAGTTACCTTAGTAAGTGGCCATTATAATTTTTGTTTTAAAGTTCATGGAATTTAGCCACAGACAAGCAAACACTCTCCAGAGAAAAAGAGACTCAAGGGCTTAGTCTAAGGGCATCCTGCCATATCTTGGCATTGACCTCTCCAGCTGACTATATATCCTTCCCCAATAGTCAGAATGTTTTCTCACATGTAAAATTGTGGAAGTTTAAAAAAGTCCACAACACAAAAAAAGTACAAGAACTTTTAGATGACTGCACAGGTCAAGACATCAATCAAAGTCAAATTTTGGCAACAAGAAAATCTAGATCTGAAATTTTCTATTCATCATTCACTCATTCATTCAAGTATGTAGACATCTTGTTTTTGTACAAAGCACTGTTCAAAATTCAGGTAACTTAGGAATTGATCTTTGTTTGATTTGCAGAAATACCTGTCTAATAAGACAAATAAAAAGGGCAAGTAACAACAAAACTGTAATATTGATTCTTTACTCTAAGTTAGACATTGTGCCGAGGACTTCTATTGTTTACATTTCACAACATAATATTATTATCTTACTTTTATTGAAGAGTAACCTTAGGTGCAGAAAATTTAGCCAGCTTGCTCAGAATAACACAGTCAGTCAGCGGGGGAGAGAACCTTCAAACTCAGGTAATTCGACCTCGTGTACTGTATTTAATGTCCTCACTATGGCATCCATGAAAAATATTTTGATTTTTTTATGTTCTAGAAAGGACACCTAATGTTTTGAAAGGGGGATTCCTTGTGAAGGTACCAGGAAAGTGTGGTCAACAATTCACTTTGTCCTCTCTAATTGCTTATTATTTTCTTCATGTATCATACACAATTTCATATATTTCTTGATTTTGTTCCTGTTTTGATTTCAGCTTGAAATGAACTTACCCTCATATTCTCATTACGAGGCTGCTTGTCCCTTAAGAGTGAGATAAAATGGCACAAATTTAATGGAAACCTTCTTGAAACCTATAACCAGAATTGTTTTCTTCTCTGCATTTGATCACTGTCATCTGCTACTTTAGCCTGTATTTTCTTTTGCCTTGCCTTGACTTTTTAGCTATGCATGTTCTCTGTGCAGTTCCTGTGCAATACATGAATACTGTTCATCCCTAATGTATAAGACTGGCATGGTAGTTAATTGTAAATAATTAAATAAATTATCTGTCTCATTGTCAGATGTAGATATGCTTTAACTTCCCAGAGAACAAGGGCTTAAATGTTTCCAAGAAGGAGTTGCACATGATGGAATTACATATCTGTGTTCATGTTAGGTCCACACTAACAGGACCAGAAAAAGAAGATATTTTTTTTGAATCCAGATTTTTTCTTTTCTCTAAAGCACCAAATTGAATCAAGTTGTTCAAAAGGAGTTAAAGTGATAAAATCTGGGTATATATATTACAGACCAATGTTTCCCTATTATAACACCAAAAAGCTCAGGAACATCTGCATGGACTGGTATAGAAAGACTTTTTCCAGTTGCAATGTGCTCCTGTCACATTTTAGTATAAAGTAATCATGTTTTCAGGGGTCCTTGTTTTTTTTTTTTTTATTTTTTTTTCTGGGGCACTCAGAGACCCTGGATTTGAGACCTACAAGCTTCACACAGCTTTTCTGTTTCATGTGATCTCACCTGAATGTTTGCACACCGGTTTAGAGGGCATGGCTGATTCCTCAAAGATCAGAGAGCTTATTAGGACTTAAAAAAAATTCCCTCCCAAAATAAAAATAAAGTTACCAGGAATTGAGTCTTCTTTTATTTGGAGTCATGATCATATAGGAGAATGGAGAGAACGTATATGTACTTTTAAAGACACAGATGCTGTAGGAATAAAAGGTAATTTTTGTGAATCAAGAGGTCAAGACAATAAAACGAGGCATAACTTCTGGTTTTCCTATTACCAAAAGTTCTGTTACATTGGTCTGTCTCCTGTTTCAGGCAGAGTATTAAGTTAACAGCAAGCTGCTTGGAAAGCTGTATCCATTTCAAGGTCAGAGCCTGGCTGTGCCTTTTTCTTTTCTTTTTTCTTTTAATCTGAACTGTTGGGTGGGGAGAGTGGTCCAGGAGGGTGAAGAAATAGAAGATAGAAGAGAAGGGGGGTTATTTCAGGCCTCACTCTTTAAGCCTTCAGTGTCTGGGGTCCAGGACTGGTCTTCCTGTTGTGAAACACTGAACCAGTTGTTGTGGTCTGGAGATAAACAACATTCCAGCAGTTCCCCTAGAGGCCATGCAAGGCCTTGTGCTTTTTAACATTTCCCTGGCTCTGAGATGTTCCAGGAGCTCAGGATTATGAAGCATCTGCAGGGCACACACAGCAGTAGTCTTGTGGTGTCTGTGCACTTAAACTGAAAATGAGCTCAGAGTGAAATCTGTATGAGTCTGCCTGGTTGTTAACCTGATGAGACACTAACATCTTTTGCGTAGCTTTGGATGCTGCTGCTGTGCTGATTGGAGGTTAGGAAGAACAAAGGCTTTTGCCCTAGTGTTCAACATTTCTGTCTTCATTATGGTTTGAGACTGAATTAGGACTCGCTGGAGTTAAATGAGGGCAAGTTCAGAAGCAGAGGCAAGCCCTTAACAAAATCAACCTGGGCTTATCATGAAATGGTTAGACTAAGATTATTTATACCCATAGAACAATCATTTCTAATGAATTCCTCCTAAATTCCTGCCTCTTATGTAGGTAGATGTTAAAGAGTATAAAGCCACAACTAATCAAGGAGTGGCTCAGACTTGCCTTTTTGTCTTATTTTATGACTGAAGATTTGAAAAATGATTCAGGGGCTGTGGACTCCAGTCCTGGTCACTGGCTTAAGATACCCAGAAACACCATTAAGGCCAATGCATTCTTTCTGCTTTGGATCACTTTCTGTAGTTTATCAATGAATTTATACCCACTGTTGTAATTACCTATAAATACCCACAATTATCTATAAGGTAATAAAGGGGCTATCATTAGCTTTATCTTAATGGTAAGAATGCAAGACACAAAGAGAAGAAATGACATTTCCAAACTCTTAATGCTGCCATATTGCAAAACAGTCAAGCAATAAGTAAAACAATTACAATTATTATTGGCACACACACCCATTTTATGTGTGTATTTATAATAATAGCTATTTCTGTAGACAAGATGATTATGACAAACAGACATCTAATATGTCTTGCAGGGATTCCTTGCTCCTTTTTTTTTTTTACAGAAAGAATAAAATTTTTAGTTTGGTAGCTATTTTGCCATCTGTTTCTGAATGCTGCACTATAGACAAATATTCAGAATTATTGAATATGCAATTTTTCAATAAAGCATTAAAATCATAAAATAATAGATGAATTACAGGAAAATCATGTTAATCATTAATAAAAATACAATATTTTCACCTGCATCTTCTTAATAAAACGGTACCTGCAATGTACAATTTTGAGACAGTGGCATAGTGACAATAATGATACAGAGAAACACATATGATGTTAAAGAGAGATAAATATAATCAGTAAAATACTCGCATATACATAGTCATAAAATTTTTAAAGTTATTTGATATAAATGATTCCTTTTTATCTTAATAAAAAGTCAGTGGTGAAGTAAAGGAAGTAAGATGTAGAATGATATTTCCCTTTCATAAGCACAGAAACAGGGCAAAAAATATGAAAAAGTCTCATGGTCATACAAATAGAGAAAAGATTAATAATCAGCAAAAGATTAATAATCATTGGTAGATTTTGATCAGTGCCAGCACAATCATGGCTCAGCATTTTATGGCAATACAAATGTCAAAAGATATGGATATTCACAAACATGTATAATATAGAATATTGATGTCCAACAAATATGGACATTTGGAAAAAATGCAAAAGCATGGATTCCAGATACACCAAGGTATCCGTATAGCAATAGCAAAAGAATTTTGCTTTTCATTAGAAGTCAGAAAAAAATTCAATTAAAGCTATTTTGAATAATTCAAAAACTGTTCATATAGATCTTTTGTTTTTTTCTGCTCTCTGTTTCTTTTGAGAGTCCAGTATAATTTGTTTACTAAAAAAAGAAATTTATATTAAATCTCAGTGTTAGTTAAGGATTACATTTTGCATAATTATTTATATTCTGTTTTTTAAATGTACTTTGATGTGTGATATGAACTCCTTTGGTTATAACACCTCTGACAATAATTCCCACATCAGAGATAGCTACAATTCTGGATGGCATGACTCCTGGTGGTGGGAAAATAACAGGGATGGTAGCCATTACCCTGTGATAAAAGAGATTGTGAAAGGAAGAGAGGACCCCTGACTTCCTCTTTAAACCAGTTACCCACACTCAGTAGAATCAATAGACACCAGCGCTCATAGGTCCTGGTCCATTAATAGATAGAAAACCAAGAAGAAGAGATTTATCAGGAAGATTTATCCTGAGCCTTATCAGGAAGAACAATCACCTTCTTTGATTTCCACTCTCATTTTCTCCCTTCATATTTGGAGAAATTACTGACATCACCATACTTGTTTCAATTTACATGGGACCCAGTGGAAAGAGGAGAGCACAGTGGGTTAGAAAACTTCTGTGATCTCAGGGAGCTTCTATCCCTTTCTTTCCCAGAGAAAAACCTGATTTTCTCCTATACATCTCTATACAATCACTTGATCATGACATGGTGACTCCTTGGTTACCTGTATACTACATTGTGTTATAAGGAGAAAATAATACACTGGAACTCAGAAGCACTATTTCTGCACTTTCCCCCATTAAACCCAACACCAGTTCCTTAGTTATATGTAGTTTCAATATTTTTTACTTCATTTTCATCAGACTTAGTTCCTACCATGCCACCTTCCCACATTTCTATGAGGATTAAATAAGATGGAAGGTGTTAAGATTTATAAAGTCTGAAGGACAGTGTAGGTATTCATTAGTCCTGCCTGTTCCCAAGGTTAGTACAGGATAGTGGTTAAAAGCTCAGTATTGACAATTAAATGAATCTGGTTCAAATGCTGCTTTTGCCATTCACAAGCAGTCTGAAAACAGGTGTGTTGTGTAAACTTACTAAGCCTCGGTTTTCTCATTCTTAAAGGGCATTAATGGTAATTCCCATGTTAAATTCTACAATGCCACAGTGACTGGCACATGGTAAGTGAGCAAAATAGTTTATTACTGTGATACTGTGTCTATACACTGTAACTGCTGTGATTTCCAAGATGTGAAGAGCAGGGTCCTTCTGGAAGTCCATACTAGAATCCCCTACATTGAAGCAACAAATCCTTTTGAACTAATCCTTAAATATCCTTGAGAATTTCGCTACCCCAAAGCTTTAAAATGTGGCCGTTTCTACAGAGAACAGTATGGCAGGGGTTGGGGAGAAGTTTTTCTTTCAAATTTATCTGTATCTCTACTCTTGTAGTGCCTCTGAACTTTCAAGGGAGAATAATGAACCTTTTAGGGAGAATGGGAGTGAATGTGGTGAAAGTATGTGACAAAAAGAAACAAAACGGATTGGAAATATCAACAGACTAGGAGCACAGCCTTACTTCTCTTTCTAACTCATTATGTAACCTGTCACTTTAGGTGTTCTGAGAATTCCGATTTCCATTGGTGAGATATGAGGAAATGTCTGCGTGAGACTTCCTCAGTGAGATGGGATGGGATGGTAATTAAGGTGAAATTTCTACCATAATTTCTGGGCACAAAATTAGTACTGAATAGATTATCATTCTTTCCACTCAACTTTTTAAGGAATTTCTAGTTCTTGACATTGTGTAATTTTAGAATTGTGTCTTTTGACAAAGTGATAATCAACTTAGATATGCTGAAGTGTTTAAAATGAGGGAGAATCAAATGGGAAAAGGTTGTAGGAAATCAGAAGATGGTTCCTGATCTTAAACTTTCTTCTAGTCAACCTCTAAGATAGCTTCTCTGACTATAGTTTTGTGACTTCCTTCTAGTTGAGTATATCAGTCTCAAATAAAGTTATTTTCTCCAAGGGGAAATCAATATCTTGGTGCTTTGTCATAGAGAGGGGAGCCACCAGTATCTTTGGAAGCCAATATCATTAAAGGAGAAGAGGGATCTGGGCCACCCCTGTAGACCACACTAAGGACTGAACTCAGAACCCTGACCTAATTCACTGCTCTGATGGACTCTGCAGTCAGCTCCATTTCAAATAAATGAATGAATGAATGAATGAATGAATGAATGAATGAATGAATGAATAAATAAAAACAAAAACCTGCCAAAACTGAAAAAGGACCTCAAGTAAGAGTGAATACCCAGATTCAGAAATCATTGGAAGAGGTAGTGCAGATAGCTGTCTCTGAACTGCTGAACCCTAGGCCACCAACTCCTGGAAACAACATCAAAGGAAAGAAGTTTTTCTTCATGTTAAACTGAACTTCTCCAGCCATGTTTTCCAAATTTCCTCTAGACAATTATGTGTTCAAGTTCAGTAACTTAATGACTGACATTTTGTAATCCTTAAACAGAAGTCACTTTCAAAGCCTCCATAAAATGGTCTTGGGGCTGAGGCTGCTGTTCTTTCACTGGACCAACCGCTGATTTTGTGTGTGTTAGATACTGTTCGCTGAATGTAATTACTCTGCATGAATTTCAGCTTTTTGTCTTAATGGGTTTTTAACTCATCAGTTGCCTCAGCTGTTGGTGTTACCAGGTGTAATCTCTTTCCCCTCTTTCTATATTTCTCATCTCCACCCATGGTACTTGCACCAGGTATGATAGGCTGTGGATCCTCAGGCTGACTGAGATGTGATAGTCCAGTGAAGATCTGTTGACTGCCAGTGACAAGTCTGTGGAGAATCCTGAAGAACGTGAGCAGCAAATGTCTTTGGAGCAGATTTTCTTAAGCTCCAAAGACATGAAAGGTATGTTCAAACATAGGTTTCAGGCCCAACTCCCAAAATTTATGGTTCAGTAGGTCTGAGTGCACACACAAAAAAATGTGTTTCTATCAATATCTTTTGTGATGCTTATGTTCCTAATCTAGTGACCACAGTTTGCAAGCCACTTGCATGCAGCTAAAGTGTTGATTCACACAGCTGATATCCAGGAACATGCAGCTGATATCCAGTAACTTGAATGGAATATAAGGAATTCTGGAGGCTCTGTCAGTAATGGACTCTGTGGGCAAAGATTTCAGCTTTTCCTTTGGGTCAACTTGGGTCTTTAATAATCTGACTGGCCTTTAGGAAGGCATTTGATATTCTAGTTTCAATGTAAACACTTCCCACCTGTCCCAAGTATGTGTGTCCCCTCCAAGAGCTTCAACATTTCTGACATTGGCAGAACCCTAAACTTCTCTCTCCCCCTTTTCCCTCTCTCCCTCTCTCCTGTTCAGCATCTGTTCTTTTCACAGCTGTGGCCATTTCATTCTGTCTGCCTCTTTCTCTTCTTATCCCCTCTCACTACCCCTCCCCCCCTAGGATCAAAATACTGTTTTCATTTATTTACTCCACAGCTGTCAGTGTTGTGTCTGGGTCACTGCAGTGCAACTTGCAGGGAAATGTGATCCATGGAGAGTCCTTAAAACTGCAAAATACTTGTAGTAACCAATATACACACACTCAATAACACAGACACCTTCCTTGGTCCCTGGGTTAGTGTGAAAGTGGCTGGCATGGGGCTCTGTGTCAGTATGACCCCTGGGGGAATGCATTTGCGCTAGGCCATTTAGAGTACAGAACAATTCTGAGTATGTAAGACTTTAACACCAGAAAAGGAGACTGAATTACTCAGTGGAAATGAGCTCTAAATTGGGAGCATAGAAATTAAAATTCTAATTCCAGTTTTGAGTGACCTTCAGCCATAGTCCACTGTATACCCTCTCCAGATCTCTTTCTCTAAATGAAAACTTGATTATTTTCATGATTCACTCCATAGTGGGTTTCAGTGATATAAATGTGAAGACTCCATTGAGAGTTTTGAGTGTGTGATTCCTAGGTGATGATTTCACATGTTATACATCATGATCTCAGCTTCTAGAGAGTTTTCTGTCCTTCAAAGGGGTAACTGCAAAATGATCAAGTATTGGATTTGGGGGTAAAGAGTCTAGGACGAAGAAATACAAGTCAATTGCTTCATAAATAATATGTCTAATGTAGACTAGAGACAGATCACCTGACAGGTATGAGTTTCACAAGAAAAGGTGCTGAACTAGAACTGACACAGGTTCAATTGACATGAAAGAAGAACCAGTTAAAGACTTAAAGTAAATAGAACTTGAGTCTCTGCTGGTTTTTCATTCCTCACATCCATGTTCTGAGTTAATCAATCTCAAGGACAAATACCATAGAATCATGCAGAGAGCAGTGGGATAATGATGTGCCATGTGAAATAAATGAGTTGTCTAATAATATTTTTTATTAGACATCAGAAATATTTCTCAGAAGTGGATAATATTATATTAGTAAAAGAATAAAAAAGTCCTTCCTGTCTAAAGTGCAACCCAGTGTAAGACTAATTTGTTTCTCTTTTTAGCACCTGATATTTCTTTGTTACTAAGTATGTCCACCAAAAGAAAAGATAAATCATTGAAATAAATAATTCATTTTTAAGAGACGATTTCAATTTCAATATGCAGCCACAAATTTTCCATTTAATTAATACAATCAATACATCTATTTGTATGTGTAATTTCTACAACTACAAATAATAATAACTACAAATGTTTTTCTTGTTCTTCAGATTAGGGATCTGGAATTAGATTGGGTAATAAATTTAGCTATGTTTATATAGATGTTAAGTGTCTCATGTCACTAAAATACAGACCTTAATTTTTATTCATTAATTTCAGAACTAGTAGCATGTCTAGCCACAGAACTTAACATGGGTATGTGAAGATACGTACAGTTTTCTATCCCCATAGACAAGTTTGGAGAAGTGAAGTGTAAATAAGTATAGGAGCTGTGACTAAAAATATCTGAAGTAGGAACATAAAGTTGGAAATTTCAGAAAAAGAATTCAAGCTATTCTGTTCTAAATTCTGAAAGATTTCTCTCTGATTGTTATATAGAATTTATTTTGTTATAGTTATATTTCTTGATATCAAACATGGTCTCAAATGAAAATACATAAAATAAAGTCCTTCTGGAAAGATTGACTGTGCTGTCCATTTCTATAAAACAAATGTCATGCATATAGATTATGACATATGCTCCTACATATAATCTCAAATATGGTTCTAAACATATTTTGTTAGAAAAGAAAAAGGACATGGAATATTGTATATATCCTGTTGTAGAATCAAGATAATGGGCTAAATGAGATGTTCTCTGTAGTGCAGAAACATTTTAATTTAAAGATTTCCCCAGAATTTTAGTCTTTCTCCTACCTTGATTTCTTAGTCTTCATTTTATATGGAGAATTTAGTTATTTTAGTATCATATAATTTTTCAAGTCTTTGACTCCTTTCAGAATTAAATGTGTATATTTTTTAATGCTTAGACTATTAAGGAGTGGTACAAAGATCATATAGCGTATAGTGGTTTGCAAAATAAATAAATCTGGTTAACACTCACTTGTTAATTTCTTATAATGAAAGATATTTTCTGAACTTACATGATGAAATAATCTTCATGGAATATATGTACAATTTTCTTGAATAAATACTTATTGAGGAAGAACAACTATGTTGGGTAAATTAGTTGAACTTTCAGAAGGATCTTAAAATGATTTAATTAAGTCCTTTCTTTTCGGGAAATTGAGCAATTATGATAACTCATCCAAAACTTCAATGGCAGGGATGAACAAAATATTCCATTGTTGATTTCCACTTTTAGAGGCTATCTTTCCATAATTTGAGGTAAGGTCAGTGTTATTTCACCAATCTCAACCATTTCAGCACAAAGTTAACTAAATTATAAACTCTCCTAATTCACTAGGTATAGTGACAAATACTGCTGAAGATATTTGGTAGTCATGATACTTGGAAACTTCAGTCAAATATTCACAGAGTTTCTAAACAAATAATTGACAGTAGTATTCCATAATACCAAGACTCCTGGTTCATGAATTAGGAAAGACTCCTGCTAATAATTTTCTGGGGTCTTCTAAGCAAGCCTCTAAATTTATACGGGTCCTCATTTTATTAATTATAAAATTATGATATTGGGTTTTTGTGTATGTGGTTTTGTTTTGTTTGTTCTGGCTATAATTCTGACTATAGTTCAATCTCACTATTACCTAGATATTCAGGGTGATCATAACCAGTCACAGTCTTCTTTTTCTTTTGATATCCCAGTTTTTAAAAAAATTATTTATATTGAGGTAAGCTTGGTTTTCATCATCATTTTTACTTTGGAAGCCTAGGATCCCCTCCTCCTGAGGCTGTCACCACAGTGCTCCCACCACCAAAGCACTGTAGTCCATAGCTTCATACTCTTAAATGGTGAGTATTTCAGGACAATGCTTATTTCGATCAGTGTCTCACTGTTCACTAAGTACAAATTACCACATTTTTAAAAATATGTTCTCATTAATATATACTAATGAAGTTTTGTTTACTAAATGGTAATGTTGTAGAAAGGAAATCTCCTTCATGGAATCCACTGAAATTTAATTGTGAATAGACTGATCATCATCTCCCAGCTTTCCAAAATGTAAATCACAGAATTTTGGCTTTGATAAAACCAGCTCTGCACACAGTGAGAGGAATTTGGTGACAGCACCATTAGGGAGCAGACTAAAATTTCTTTAGTAACCAGAAGTTGGAATGGATTGTTTTGTGAATTTTTTCCATATCTAATTCTCATGATTCTTCAATAACTCTATTTCCCAAACATTAAAAATATGCTGTATAAGCACAGTGGAATGGCAACTCCTTTCACCTTAGGATGGAAAGTTCCCTGTGAGGTGAGTGACCCACAAAGTCAGAGAGATCCAATCCCAACCAGATTTATATTTATTCAATGCCCTTAAAATGTTATCTATCTATTCTAACTATACAAAAAACAAACAAAAAAAACCCACCTATATTTTGAGGGGATAAATAACTGAGATTACTGAACTTTAGTGGGTATATTCTTAGAAGAGAAAGTTACACTAAAAATGTAGATATCATTGACCTAGCATCAATAGGCTCTTAGTCCGTCCATTTCCTCCCTTTCTCCACCCTGCAGTCTATCTTCAGTAAGAGGAGCATCCAAATATAAAGTAGATGGGTCGTGTCCCATTCCATGGGATCTTGAAATGTCTGTACTTAAAATGGACTAACACTAAAGCTGTGTTTTGAAGTGTCCTAAACTAGGGCACCAAGAGCAGCTGCTCTTATTTCCAGATGGATCCCTCAGCCTGGCAATGAAGGCAAGGCAAGAATTACCTTGACACCTTCTCATTGCCAGGCTCTTGAAGATTCAGCTGTGCAGGTTGCTAAAAGCAAAATGTAACAAGCTCAAAGCACAACAAAACAGAAAACAAGGGTCTGAAATACAGAAATACTCCAATGTGAAAGCTTCTATAGCCTATTTTTAAATATTATTATTTTTAATTACATTATCTTTCATTAAGATGATGTTGGTTTACAACAATGTATATAATTTAGGGGTATGGATACTGATTCATACCTCTTCAGGTATAAGTTGCCATCCCACATTCACCACAAAAGTTCAAATAATTCCCCACCATAGTCCATTGACATGAAAGGTCATTCCCCCTTTTCCCCTTTGATTCCATCCTCACATTGTCTTTCTGGAAGCCTCTGAATTTCACAGTAAAATCTCTAGGGTTTATATTTGTCTATCCCTTTGTTTCTTTACATTCCATAAGTCAACCAGAGTATTTTTTTCTCCATCTGACTCATTTTGTTGAGCTTAGTACCCTCTAGCTTCACCCACATTGTCCCAAATAGAAAGAGTCCAGTCCTTTATAATAGCTAAATTGTGTTCTATTATGTATAGACCATATCTCGTTAATCTATTCATCTATTGAGGATACATGGGCTGTTTTCATACCTTGACTATTATAAACGGTATTGCCTGAACATGGGCGTACATATACTCCTTTGAAGTAGCGTTTTTATTGTTTTTTACAATCTTCAAGTAGAGCTACAAAGGATGAAATTGTTGATCACATGACAGATATATTTTTAATATTTTGAGAAACTTCCATATTGTTTCTCCATAGGAACTGAACCAATCTACATTCTTACCAACATTGTACAATGGTTGCTTTTTCTCCATACTCTTGCAAGCACTTGATTCTAGAACAGGGTTCATTCTCAAAAGTGTGAGATGGTATATCTTTATAGTCATGACTTGGATTACCTTGATGATGAATGATGATTTTTTTTCAAGTGCCTTTGGTCATTTGTACATATTTCTTACAGAGGTCTCTAATGCTCTTCGACCTATTTTTTTTACTGGGTTATTGTTTTTCTTTTATTGAGTTATATGAATTTTCTGAATGTACTAATTAAAAATTACCTGAAATGACATCAGTCTCTTGTCAGATATATGGAATGAACATATCTTTTCCTGTTCAGTAGGGTTTCTTTTTATTTTAAATGTAGTTTGTTTTTATTGTACAGAAGCTTTTTAGTTATATGCAATCCAAATTGTTTGTTTTTGCATTTATTTCTCTTGCTGTTATGTAGAGCCACCTCTCTGAAGCCAATATCTAGGACTGTTTTCCTATTTCTTCTTTTATTTTTTTCTATTTTTAGATCGTATATCCAACTCTTTAATTAATTTTGAGCTAATCTGTGTGTATGGTGTACTCTAGAGTTTTAGTTTGATTCATTTGCATATGACTGTCCAATTTTCCCAATGTTGTTTGTTGAAAAGTTTTTCCTTTCCCCAACAAATACTCTTGACCCTTTTGTAGAAAATATACTATCCATGTAAACATGGATTTATGTATGGACTCTGAATTTTGGTCTATTAGTCTGTTTCAACAGCAATTTTTTTAAGGATATAGAGCAAACATTACTAAAATTTATATAAAACCATAAAATACCCCCATGAACCAATGTACCAGTACCAAAAGAGAAAGAGGGAGTGTGAGCGCGAGCGAGAGCGATTAGGAGATTGGGAGATTGGAAAGTATATTCCCAGACTTCAAGCTATATTACAAAGTTATGGTCAGCAAAACAGTATAGTATGTAATAAAAATAGATACACAGATTAATGGAATGGAATGGAGATTCTATAATAAACCCACAAATATTTGAACAGTTAACTTTTGACTGAATAGCTGAGAATGAGTTAATTTTAAAAGGAAATAATTAATTTGAAAGTACAAATAGTACACATAGCACAATCTATTCAAAAATAGATTCAAACATAACTTTTTTGGTCTAATTCTCTGACTTATGTAACTGCTGTTTTGGTTTGTCTTTTTTCATACTCGGTTGTGAGGAGAGAGGCATTCTAAACTTTTCAGGTAAATTTTGATGAGTATACTTAGAAAATAAGATATCTGTGTTGATTTTGGTACATATAGTAGCAAGTGTAAGTTAAGGGAAATAACATAGAATTTGAGGAAAAAATAATATATTGTGTACTATTACCACCTATTATTTATTGATATTTTATTTTTATCAAGTATTATATTAAAACTTGGGTTATAGCAATTTATTTTTACTGTCACTGCATGAAGACATGATTAGTGTCATTTTATAAATGTGGGAAGGAAAACTCAGAGGAATTGCATTAACCAAGCTTACAGAACTACACAGTATAAAGAATCTAAAATGAACCCAACTGTACTATGAGTCTCCCTTTAAAAACACTACTTTGCACAACAGAGAAATATATTGAACTCATAAATAATAATGTTTCTCTTCAATTCCAGTACTTTTTAAAAAATGTTACGATGCTACTCAGTCAAACTAGGAACCTTGAACTTACTTACTAAGGAAAGAGAAAATTGAGCAGGGTGAATGAAAGCTGGCAATTACTTTGCTGATTAGCAGCAAATGTATTGTTCTTGGCTAACAGCAGAGAGCAGTTGATTTTATATTACGTCCATTTCCTCTTCCTCCTGGATCTGATACATATTATTTCCCAAAGTACTTTAACATATGTGTGGTCATAGAATATGAGTGGAAGTTATGTGTGTGATATCCAGTCTAAGAGTATCAAAAAAATAAAACTCTCACATAGGAAGACTCATGAAATTTATTCCTCCCCCAGCAGGTAACTAGAATTAGAGAACCTGCTTGATAAATGCAGTTATATGTTAGATGGTAGATGTGGTGGAGTTGCTGATGGTAAACTTCTAGATCATGTATCATTGTGGGAGAACTACTGTGTAGAGGACTGGTAATACCTATTTCATGATTTACTTGAAGAAAAATGTTTCTGTTGAGCTAAATCACTCTCTTTTGGGATTCATATTTTATGTTTAATGCTCCAATATAGATGGCATTGTGAAGGAATTTGAAAGATACCTGATGTATATGGGGATTAAATATGGAGGAAGAAATTGCTCATAAGAATTAAGATCAGGATTTACTGAAAACTTACAGGGCAACTTTTTAAAAAACAAATATCATGGAGTAGATGATATAATAACAGATTTATGAGACATGTCAAATTGGTTTTTAAAAATTTGGTAAAATATATTTGCAATCATCAATCAATGCAATAAATTATTTTTTTCAGATCCCAATTGGACAAATTGTTTGAAAAACAAAATATTTTATTAGAAGTTTAGTGTGAAATATGTGGAGACTATGTAGCTATAATGATGATGTTAAGGAATGGTTACTTTATTTTTTGATAATAATAGAATCATAATTTACTTTCCAAACTAAAAAAGACATTGAGTTCCTGAAGTTTATCTAGCATAGAAATAGGCTTATATCAAAACATCAAAACATCTTAATTGTATGGTTGTAACTTCAAAGTGCAATCACTAAATAGTTTTCACTTAGTTTCCAGAATGAATGCGACTGGGTATCAGACAGAAGATAAATGTTCTAAGTAAAGAAGCAGTTGGCAAGCTTAAGGTTAAACAACAACAAAAAGTTACTTTGTATGTATTATTTAAAAAAAATCCTTATCATTTAAAGATTACAAATTGAATAATATGATGTTTGGAGCTTTCTTCAAACTGGTAGGAAATGAATGAGTATAGATATAACAAGATTGACTTTGGGTGCTAAAGCTGAATAATGGATGAATAAGGTTTATTATATTTTCTCCGCTTTTTTCATATTTGAAATTCTTGATAATTAAAGTTAAAAGAAAAGTTTGAGAGACTAAGTCACAAAGCAAAGAATATGCAAATATGAAGAGACCTTGTAAATATCATTCTATCACTTTCTCTATTCCAGAACAAAACCCTGGGGCAGACAATGGAATCCTCACATAGGATTGTGATTATGGAATTAGAGAGCTGAGAAATCTGTGCCTTGCTTTCCTGGAGATCCTAGGCTAACCTTGTTACAGAGTGTAAGAAAATGGGTTGTACTTCCCAGAAGTCCCATGTGGCCTGGGAAGAGCAGAAAGAGACAGAGGAGACACACAGAGAGACAACCACTCTTGAGTACAGGAATAAAAGAAGACAAAAGTGGCCTGTGTGGACTAGGAATGTGGATCAGTATTGGGTGGATACCTCAGTGAATTGTTGAATGGTAATAGAATACAGAATATCTTAGGTTCTTAATGTAAAATGAATTTTTTTGAATTTAAATGAAATCCTGGGAAGAGGAGCAGCTCTTTAATGTGACCACAATTAAGAATATAGCACCTGCAGAATGAGAATCCAATTAATCCAACAGGTTGAATTATATAAAAATAAAGAAAATTTAAGTTTTTGCCCACCTGCATATTTGAGCTATAATTCATAGACACTACAATTATGGTGCCTTTCAAAAACTCAGCAATTGTTTCTACTACATTTAAATATACCAGGTGAAGTTTTAAATACATCCTTGTTTCTTTATATGTCTTCTTCATTACCTTCATCAACCTGTTAAGTCAGTTAAACATTTAAATTATTTCCGGGAAATGAAAGTTCTGGGATGGAACTTGGGTTATGCAGTTAATCTCTTTGTGTGACCTGAGACAATATTTTACCTCTCTGGACTTATGTTTTCATCATCAGTAAAATGAGGCTCTGACCCTAAATCTATGTTTAAATTCTTTGATTGATGAGGTTTCATGGCTCATACATAGTCTAAGATGTTCTCAACCAGGATTAAGAGTTAATATAGAAGTAATCAGTGCTTTACATGCATAATATTACCAGGGAAATTAGAGCATGGCAAATTCTAAATCTCAAAGAAGGAATCTTAGAAGGAATCTCAGAGATTACCTAATGTGTTCTCCTGTGACCCAAAGTGTCAACATTATTTCTTAGACATTGGAAAATTTAGCTGTAGAGCCAGGCTTTGAACTGAATATTGTGGTCATGTTTCAGTTATCTTTTCACTATTCCTTCTAGCTTCAAATTTCAACAAATCAATAATGTTATCCAATTTTAAATATCATCACTGAACATCTGCTGTATATAAAGCATGCTGAGCTTCAGTCCAGACTATGTGAGTCACTTTCTCTCACTTGAGATAATCAAATAGGGTCTCAGAGTTGATGTGAAAAGGGTACCCATGCTAATTATTTATACCAAGTTATGCAATTCCATTCAGATTTCAGAATTTTCTTAGTGATTTAAGTGCTTGGGATGTAAAATTGAGAAAGTACACACTTCTGAGAAGAATGTTATTTTAATTGGGGCTTGCAATTTGAGCAGCAGTTTTTGACACAGGTAGTGAGGAGAATGGGGAAAATATTTTGTAGGTGGAGAAAAGCATCAATAAAGTTTGAAAGAAAGAGAATGTAGATGTTTGGCATCCCCAGTATCCTAATGTGCTATAAATTATGGAAAGACTGGGAATTAGATATGAAATTTGAATTTTCCCCTGGAAGAGTCAATACTATTTAGTAGAGTGACTAAAAGAAACTGATGTGAGAGGTCTCTTGACCAAGAGTCTCTTGAACTCTATTTCAGAAATTTATAGGTTTTAGAGCGATAACAAGGTTAACCAGATCTCATTTGGAGAGATATCTTCATGTTTCAGATGAGCTCACCTACATATGGGAAAATAATAGGAAAGAACTCAGTGGAAGTTCCTAAGGATGTAGATGAAGTTGGGATTAGTGGGTGGAATGATGAGGTTTAAGATTTGAATTTAACTCAGAACCAATTTAGGACAGGGAAAATGCTGGCTCCAGGCCAGAACTGAGAAATACAATGGTAAAAAATAACTTCAAGTGATTTAAACAGTTTTAAATAAAACCATTTGCCCATAAGAGCTTTAAGGGCTATGTAAGAGGCTGACATAATTCACAAGTTTGCATTTCCACAGTGACAGTAACAGCTGACATTGTCTGCTCTGGTTTTTCT
Source organism: Uropsilus gracilis (assembly GCA_004024945.1). Lineage (NCBI taxonomy): Eukaryota > Metazoa > Chordata > Mammalia > Eulipotyphla > Talpidae > Uropsilus > Uropsilus gracilis. The sequence goes on along the minus strand of PVHY01000270.1, from coordinate 60,849 downwards.
CCTGTGGGCTTATTTTAACACAGCCTTACTTTCATAGCATATGAGGTTTAGATTTTCATAATGAAAACCAATAATCAATTCTAAAAAATGACAATTGGTTTGCCAAGCTTTAGGGCTTTTGTCAGTTTCCATCTGTGTTGCCTCTGCTATTGTATTCGGACGGTACTTACAAACAACTATTGTCTCAGGGGAATCATTTATGCCAAGGAAATAGAAAAATAGAAAAATAAATGATCTCTGTATGCTTTCCTTTGGTAGCAGCTGATTCTGCAAAAATCCCCTTTCTATGAAGTTACTTGAAATACTGTGTACATCTAAAAGCTCTAATATAGACTCCAATAGCTGGATTTTGATTTCGTTTTTATTACTTTCTAACTCTGAGACCCTGGCAAACTCTTTAATTCCTCTGTCCCTGATATCCTTGTATTTGATATGGAAATAACAATAGTAGCTATTTCATACACTTGGTGTGAGGATAAAATGATTTATCCTATGTAAATATCTTGTTCCTAACAGAAAAAGTGACAGATATAATACTAATCATTGTTCCTAATTAACTTACTTGCATCTACTTCTGTTCTCAGTGCCCCTCACTTTTCAATTACACCAGACTAACTGTTCCTCCTGATCAAATCAGACATGGTCTTATCTCCTCACTTCTGCTCACATAGTCTATTCATTCTCATAAAATGGACTTTACTCACTTAACCCCTCCTTGCAAATTCCTCATTCTTTGGCTCCTGTGACATTTCTTGGTGAAGTCTTTTCAGACCATGTCCCTTTCTAGCACCCCCTAGCAGAATTAGCTACAAACTCTGTGCTCTTCTACCACTGTCTCAATTTTGTCATCCTCAATTGATTGTATTCACTTACTACTGAGATGTGAGCTTCTTGAAACCATACTACCTTCTGATCTTTTCTGTCTAAAGCCTTAAAGAGGGCTCTACTCTAAACACTGTATTTGAATTGAATTAATGAATTAGTTTCCACCATGTGTATTGACAACAGAAAAAGGTAAAATTATAGAAATTAGGAGAATTTCAGAAAATAGAACTGAAATTTGTCAAATTATCTAGAAGCAAGAGTTTATATAAATTAGTATCACATGCAGGATTACAAGGAAAGGTTTAACCTAAATTAACTAATTTTAATTTGATAGATTCCCATTCAAGCTAATGAAGAACAAATAAAATTTCACTAAATAAAAGCACTAAGTCAGTGATCAATATTAAATATTCAGTAGACACAGAAAATAGTCAATGAAATATTAGAAATGGAAAGAGATGACTATTTTCTAGAAAAATATTAACTATAAATTTTAATTCAAAAATAATAGACATGTAAATCAATAGTAATTATTAAAGTTGAATTGATAATTAAATACACGCTTTAGTAGATATATATATGACACAAGTATTCTTTTGTTGATTTTTATCAAAACTTCAAGGAATGTTTTGTGCATCTTTTAACTGGAATACCAAAGAAAGGTTTTTAACTCATGTTAAGAATGTAGGATTACATCAAACTCAATTACAGTACATTTTACATAAAATTCACCATGTATCCCATACTCTTTTAAGAATAACTGGTAAGATGATAATTCTATATTTCCACTGGAAAATAAGATTATATCACCTTTCAGAAATACTTAATAAAGTTAAAGATAAGTAGAATTTTTGACCCATCAATCCCAAGAGATATTTTTGTATTTGTGTCAAGACAAAAGATGTGCCAAGACTGACTTTCACAATAGGACTTCATCACGAAGAACTAGAAAAAACTACAAAAAATCCATTAAGCAAATGTAAGACTCAATACTTATAAACAGAAGGCACTTGCATTAATATTTAAATACTCAAAAACAATGTGATATTTGGGTAGGAAAAATACAGTAGCCTGCAGAGACTGATAAACACAAAAAGTCACAATAGAAATTCTTGGAAGCAAAGGTTAAGATTAGACCCAGGAAGAAATTGTAAGTAGCTAAAATGTCTCTAATACTTTACTATCTGAAAAGGAAACAGGCAAAAATATGAAAAAAAAAATGTATACTTTTTTTCCTTTTTTTAATTTATATATAAATGTCATAACTTTGTAATCTCAAGGGTTTGCTCCCCCCCCC
>PVHY01000270.1:0-58627 GCA_004024945.1 Uropsilus gracilis | reverse complement strand
GAAGCACTAAAAAGACACTTCTCCAAAGAGGAAATACAAATGGCCAACAGGCACATGAAAAATTGCTCAACATCACTAGTAATAAGGGAAATGCAAATCAAAACCACAATGAGATACCACCTTACACCAGTAAGAATGGCCCACATCCAAAGAATAGGCAACACAAATTGCTGGCGAGGATGTGGAGAGAAAGGAACACTACTACACTGCTGGTGGAAATGTAAACTAGTTCAACCACTATGGAAAGGGGCTACATGATCATATCAATAGATGCAGAGAAAGCATTTGACAAAGTCCAACATCCATTCATGATAAAAACCCTTGAAAAATTAGGGATTAAAGGAACTTACCTCAACATAATAAAAGCCATATATGACAAACCTTTGGCAAATATCAAATGGGAAAAAACTAAATGGGAAAAAACTAAAATCATTCCAGTTGAGATCTGGAACCAGGCAAGGATGCCCACTCTCCCCACTACTCTTTAACATTGTACTGGAAGTCCTAGCTAGGGCGATAAGGCAAGAGAAAGACATAAAAGGGATACAAATAGGCAAAGAGGAACTGAAACTATCATTATATGCTGATGACGTGATTCTCTATTTAGAAAACCCAAAAAAATCCACAGAAAGATTACTTGAAATAATAGACCAGTTCAGTAAGGTAGCTGGATACAAAAATCAACACACAGAAGTCAGTGGCTTTCCTATATGCGAAAAGTCAAGCAGAGGAAGAAGAAATCAGAAAAACCATCCCATTCAGCATCGCACCAAAAAAAATTAAATACTTGGGAATAAACCTAACAAAAAATGTTAAAGAACTATACAAAGAAAATTTTAAAATGCTGGTACAAAAACAGACAATCAGACCAATGGAAATAAATATATACTTACTGTTGTTACAATATCCAAATAGAGAAAATACATTTACATAGATAGAAATTCAGATCAATTTCAAACACTGCTTCATAAACACTCAGTCTAGATTATAATGGAGCCAGATTCTCAGGTTTTTAAGTAAAAAAACTGACTAAAGAATATTATATTTGCTTTATGTATATTATGGTTTCAGGTCTGACCTCTAAGTCTTTTATCCATTTTGAGTTGATTTTTGTACATGGTGTGAGGGAGCTGTCTTGGTCCATTTTTTTGCATATCTTAGTCCAGTTTTCCCAGCACCATTTATCGAATAGGCTATCTTTGTTCCAACGTAAGTTTTTCACTCCTTTGTCAAAGATTAGTTGACTGTATATGTGTGGTTTTATTTCAGGGCACTCTATTCTGTTCCATTGGTCTGATTGTTTGTTTTTGTACCAGTACCAACTTAGGTAAAACCCTTCAGGAATTACAATTCAGAAATCCCTTTCTGGAAGCATCTACAGATGGCAAAAAAATGAAAGAAAGCATAAACAGTTGGGACTATATCAAACTAAAAAGCTTCTGTACAGCAAAAGAGACAACAACAACAAAAAACAAAAGGTAAAAGAAGCCCAAACGAATGGGAAAGAATCATTGCTCTCCACATGAGTGATAAGGGTTTAATAACGAAGATCCACAAAGAACTCACACAACTAAACAAAAACAAAACAAAAAGCCCAATCAAAAAATGGGGAGAACTAAAAAGACACTTCTCCAAAGAGGAAATACAAATGGCCAACAGACACATGAAAAATTGCTCAACATCGCTAGCAATAAGGGAAACGCAAATCAAAACCACAATGAGATACCACCTTACAACAGTGAGAATGGCCCACATTAAAAAAAAAAAAAAAAAAAAACAGTCAACAACAAGTGCTGGCGAGGATGTGGAGAGAAAGGAACACTCTTACACTACTGGTGGGAATATAAACTGGTCCAGCCACTATGGAAAGCGGTGTAGAGGACCCTCAAATTAATGAAAATGGATCTGCCATTTGACCCAGCAATTGCTCTCTTGTGAATCTACCCAAAAGAGACCTCAATGTGGTTACAAAGGGACACCTGTGCCCGGATGTTTACCACAGCACTATTTATAATTGCAAGGACATGGAAGCAACCCAAGTGTTCCAAAACAGATGACTGGTTGGAAAAAATGTGGTATTTATACACGATGGAATACTACTCATCAATTAAGAATGACAAATTTAATGACTTCTTGACAACATGGATGTACTTAGAAGGAATCATGCTAGCAGAAACAAGTCAAAAAGAGAAAGACAGAAATCAAATGGTCTCACTAATATATGGGACACAGTGAAAAAAAAAAGTAAATAAAAGCCATGAGGAAAAGACAAAACAGGCTGAGCACCAAACTGAAGCACACAACAATAGACAGGAGGGAAAGGGGAGGGGGGGGCAAATCCCTGGGATTGCAAAGATGTGAAATTTACATATAAATAATTTTTTTTAAAAAGAATATTATATTTGCCAAAACATCATTCATTCATGCAAGGTAGAAATTCTCACAAATAAAATAATCCAGAGAGTGTAACATACACATGAACCTCTTTAGAAGACATTTCCTGATGATATTATTTTGTCAATTAAAGGAAGAATCAAGCACTCAAGAATAAACAAGGCATGAATAAAATAGAATACCAAACAATGTTGCTAATCATAATGGATATAAGTAGTAAATTTTAGTAGTTTAAAACTATTAGAAACGTTAAGATCAGAGAGATGATCCAGTTGTCAGAAAATTTTTATGATCATCTTTTTTGCCAAAGTAGTTACAGTCCTGTATGCAAAGTATGTAATTAAAACATAGTTTCACCTCTTTATTTGATAACTAATTTCTTTAAACCTAGAGGAAACATTAAGAAAATGTTTTTGTAACAATGCAACATAAAGAATCAGCACTTTCAGAGTTATTTCATTTTCTATTGGCTCTACTAAATGTAAGTATAGCACTTATTGTTAACATTATTATTATATTCTATATTGTTTACCTTCTCAAAGAATCAACTCTTACGTTCATTGTCATTTTTAGGGCCTTTTATACTTTCTTGTGATTTATTACCAATCTTATTTTTATTATTTCCTTTATTTTACTAAATACGCATCTTTTCCCTTTATTCATTTCTTTAGCTGTAAATCAAGTTATTTATTTGATATTATTGACTTAATGTGATTATTATAATAATCTTCCTCTTAAGATACCTTTTTTCTGTAGCTCATAATTCTAGTAACATATCATCATTTTTGTCTTGAAGTATATATTTTTATTTCTGCTTTATTTTCCTCTTTAATTCAATAGCTATTAACAACTGGATTGCTTATTTTCCATTTACGTTTCTATATTTTGATTTCTAGCTTTATAACATTAATGGTTATATAGACTATTTGATGTGAATTCAGTCTTCATAGTTTTATTGACAATTGATTTGTGTTCTAACATATGATGTATACTTGAAAATTTTCTGCATTGATTATGTTTGTTGCAGTTTTTCTGGTGAGCATTCCCTTATTTATTCTATTTTTTTGCTTTTGAGTGACGCTCCTTTGACTTTCTTTGATGTTAAATGATAATCTTTCAGGAGAAAGTATTTCAGACTGGAAGTCTTTCTCAGTGAATATTTTCAGTATTTTTCACCACTACCTACTTGACAGTTAAATTTCCCTGAAAGGTCTGTTACAGTCTAATTGATCTGTTACTTTTCTTTCTTTTTAATATACTTTCTTTAAAATATTCTCTCCTTGCCATCGACTTTCCACAGTTTAATTATAAAGTGTATGGGATTGTGATAATCTGGTATTATTTTGTTTGAAGTTCCCTGGGCCTCTTGGATGTTTTGGCCTCTTGCATGTTGTACATAGTATACAGCTTTCTGATCCATTCATCTGTTTGAGGAGCATTTGGGTTGTTTCCATAGTCTGGCTATTGTAAATAGTGCTGCAATAAACATCTGAGTAGAGTTTTTCTTTGAATTAATGTTTTGGTGTCCATTGGGTAGATTTTCAGGAACAGGATTGTTGGATCAAATGGTAATACTGTTTCGAGTAGTTTGAGGGTCCTCCACACAGCTTTCCCTAGTAGCTGGGCCAAAACCAGGAAACCTAGGTTTATACTTTATTACTTTTGAGCCATTGGACTTCAGTTCCTCATATTCAAAGAGGATATAAAAGAGATAATAGTAACAGTAGAAATAACACTGACAGCACAACACTTTTTATAAAGAAAGGCCAAATCAAATAAGTTATGGATCAAACCAAGTAAGTGAATGTATGGGAGAAGTTTTTAAACGAACAGAGTATACAAATTAACATTAATTTTACAATTTTGGTTGCATAAGCCAAAACTAGCCATGATAAAGTTATTTTAAAATAATGGAAACACGGTTTTACATAGATGATATAAAAAAAGGTTCCCCATCTTTGAATCTTTGACCATGTGTCCTGGTAAAGGAGTCCTAAATTTTAAAGTATTCTACATTGTTATGTGATGGACCATGTTAAATATTATGTATCTAAAGTAACGAAAGTGGATGACTCATTTAACGCCTATTCTAAGCAGAGATATATTTGCAGTTTTTACTTTTGAAGTCCTTATTCTCTCAGGGACTATCCAAAGGAGAAAATTTCTGTAGCAATCATTTATTTTTAAGTTTGAAACATATTCCATTGGTCAAAGTTTGTTTTTTTTGGGGGGATGGGGGAACCCACATCAAGAGGTTCTGGCTCATACTATGCCTCTCCTAACCTTTGCTAACCTGAGCAAACTGAGTTCTTTCTGTGTGACTCAGTTTTCTCACTTGGAGAATGAATACACTGAAATTGATCATCTCACATTTTTTCCCATGTATAGAGAACCAATCCATAATATTCATGTGTAGAAATCTCTCTTAATTTTTTAAAGTATTTGAACAGTTTTGGAAAATGCTAAAGCACAAGATGAATACTTGTTAGTTTAGTTAGCATTCTTCTGGAAATAAAATTGGTAAAAAGACTTAAGCAGCAGGGTCTGCCCATACTTACCATTTTCTCTGTTTTATCCCTTTTTTCTGCCCTGAGTACCCAGAAACATGGTGATAAGATGCCTCAGAAATAGAGACACACGTATACCCACATGCATATTTTCAAAATGTTTTGTTTCTTTGTTTTAAGTTTAAAAATGAGGCAAACCTACTAAGCAGTAGGTTCATAAAGTCCAGTGTTGTGTTGGACACTAACCTTACATGGGCCTAAGATCATTATACAAAGAATTTCTGGCTTCTTTTACAATATAATTGAAAGCTATTATACACTTTTGATTTTCTCCAAAACAATATTAAAATTTTGGGAGTTGTTTTCATTTCTTGATTTTTCAAAATTTGGTAAATATGACCTTTAAGAAAATTCTCAATATTCAAAACTTTGTTGCAGGAAAGGAGGGAGGAATCTATAGGTCATCAGAACATAGGAAAAGAAACATGGCCATGGACCTTAGAGAGTATCATAGAAGGCTTTCTGGAAGAAGAGATAGGACAGTGGACCTGTGTAGCTTGTAGGACTAAGAGCTGCCGTTAGGCAATTTGTTCTGAAAAGGATGTTCTACCTCCACACCTTTCAGATCTAAAGTGTCCTTAGGTTACATTCCTCATGCTTGCTCCCTGTTGATTATAATGTTGTAGTACCTATATCATACTTCAGGAGAGAGAGGGTGATATTTCCTAAGTTTGCCAAATAAAAGCACATTTTCCCATATACTCAGTTATATTTCATAGTTATTTAATTATTTTGGTACAGCATAATAGGTATATTGTGGATGGAGTAGTTTCTTATAGGATAACCCTGAGTCCCTCTCCAATTATATGCTATGGTTTCCATAAGGAAAGGGGATCTCAGTTCCAAACTTCTGTTCAGTCTCTAAGTTGAGACTTGAAGATAGTTTTTTTTTAAGTGCTCACTCAAAATCTAAATGAGAAGCACCTGGAAGAGGATGGTCAGTTCTAATTGTGTTTTGATGCTTGGTATCTCCCAAGTCTTAAAAATGCTAAACCTTCTCTAAGCTTCCATTTGCTCAAAAACCAAATGAATGGAACATTTCTACGATGAGTTGATAATGACACATAGAGCACCTTCTATTAATTCTTGTTTTTAATGCAGTGCTCTGACTTTACTAAATCACTCATTACCAGAATTGTCATGTTGTCTCATACTTCTGACTTTGTACCCTTGCACTTTCTTTAAAGAGTCAACTCAAATTTTATTTCTAGTAAAATCATCTCCAAAGTTGTACATATACACACATACAATATGCTAAATACAATCAGTGTTAACTCAAATGCCTTGTGCTTACCATTGTTACAGGTTTAAAATTTGATCTTTTCTTGCCATTTCTCAGTGTTTGAAAACATGGTATTTGCCTTTGTGTACCTAAATATTTGTATGATCCTGGCATGTGGTAGGTAATCAATAAATATCTCTTCTATTAATGAGTGAATGTATGAATACAAAAAGGTTTTACTTACTTTATTTTTTTGTGTGTGTGAAAGCAATTTTCTTTCCATTCTTTGCACAATGAGTGTATCTGCCTCTCCCTCTCAGTTCATTGCTCAGCTTACCTGGGCCAAGTATATCCTGAATTGGGTGAGTAATCAAAGTTGTTCCATGTCCCAGAACTCATTAGCAAGAGCCCTGCAGGGTGAGTCTGTGCTTCCTCCCCACCCTACCCCCTTTCACCCAGTCGTGCTGACAAAACTCTAGAGTTATGGGGAAGTGCCCAGAACCCACACCCTTCTTTCAGACTGTACCTTGGCCCCTTAGGCATCAAGTGTTCTGAAGTCTGAGTCAGCCATCCTTGCCCATCCACAAGCCTGGCAGGTATCCAAGACTTAGATAAGAAACCACCCAGGTGCTCAGCTTCAGAAAATCAAAAATAAGGTGGTCTGTAAAGTTAACAGTTTGCTCATTTCTATTGATTCTACTTCTAAGCAGTCTCAAATTCAATTTTTAGGTTCACTTCTACAACTTCACATTAGGTTTCCATCATGTTTCCTTTGAATATTGTGCCTTTTAAATCTTCATCTGAATCCACCCCACTGGATCAAATTATCACTACACTGCAACTAGATTATCCCATTGTGTAAAACACCACATGGTTCCATACCCTCAAGATAAAAGTCCCCAAATCTGCAAAATCCACATCCTGGGCTTCATTTCCTACCTGCTAACCAGATTTCTTTCTTTGTAATGAATAACTTGCAGTTCCTGAATATAGTATGTTTCTGATTATGGTATCTCATATCCAGAATGCATTTATTCTCTAAGCCCCATACTAAATTATTAGATTATCATGTTTTCTCCATAACTTTTTTTCTCCTTGCACCCACCTCTGCTTTCTGCCTCCTTCTCCCAGGCCTTCACAATCAATTTCTCCTGGGCAATTTACACTTGTTTTTTCAGTTCTGATTTCATTGTAATTTTAGTTATTGGAATATTTTTCAAACATAATTTTTGTGTCTTTATATTCCTATGGGAAGACTCAAAAATGCTAATGATTATTTAGTAATTTATTGTTTCCCAAAATAAATAGAGAAGTTACACCTATTCTACAATTGTTTTCCTTATTAACTGTTAGGACAGTGTCTATTGAATGTCTCACTCTCTTTTTACGTTCTGAATATTATCCTTGTATGATAATCAAGTTTGGTTCCTTCAAAATCTTTAATTTCAGGCTCCACATTGCTGAAATGAATGAAAGTCTGAGAATACCCATATGTGTTGTTTTCATTGCACAACTACTGGAGATGATTGCTTGGGATTTGATCTGGCCCTACCTTCTCTCAAGGTTATTTCTTCTTTCAAATTGTCGTGCACTTATTTTGAAAAATTTTGAAAGGAAATATTTTTAGTCTGTGGCATAAAATGCAAGGTATCACTTTAACATGAAATGTTCTTTCTTTTATAGAGAGACCAATAATAAATTGGAAAGACAAATATGTTTGAGCATGTCTGTGCTGAACAGTTTTATCTGTTCCTTTTCATTTATAGATAATATCTATAAATCTGTTGTCTGAAAGACCTTTATTCCATATTCTGATTCTGCCACCAAATACATTTGTGACTTCAGAGAAGTTGCTTCACATATTTTCTTGATTGGAGAAGTTAGGTTCTAATTAAAACTGTCTCCTAGGGCTATTATGAGGAAAAAAATACAATCCACCAAATGCATATATAATGCTTTGAAAATAGTAAGCAGACAGCTATTAACCTTTGTTTTTCCATTTCTTTTTTTGACCTTCCTCACCTTGGGTTAGTTTCATCATGATAACTCACTTTCTGATTAAACTTTCAAATACTACAGGATGCAAATGTTGAATTTTTTTGTCATCGTAGATGCTTTATAAATATTAGAATTATCTTGTCAGTTTCTTCAGTGGAAATACAAATAGAGAAGGGGAATAAAGCAAGATTAAACTGTAGTATTTACTTAGAATTGAAGATATTAGTATCAATTCTTGATTTTCAAGACAGATAGCTAGATATGGATGTATAGTTTGATAGAATCAAAAAAATGAGATCACTCCCTCCTAAAAAGACTGCTGAACCTGCCAGTTTGTATATCCATGCTCTGGTCCAGCCTCTGATGACCATGCCACTGTTACCCATTAATCCTTGCCCCAACCTCACTGACTCTAGGCCTTGTCCCTAAACTTGACCTATGTCTCTGCAACTACCAAAGTCTCAGGGGACCTCTGTTTCATCTCTTCAAAGGTCAAAATAAAAATAAGAACAGGTGTGTGTGTGTATGTGTGTGTGTGTGTGTGTGTGTGTGTGAATTCTCTAGCTCTCTACACGCATAGACTTTTGGAAAAGTGATTCATCCATATCAATCAGCATAATGCCACTTATATTTTGGCTTTGAAACAGAGTTCTCAGCTAAAGGAGCCAGGGATCTTTGAAAAAAATGGCTGTTTCCAGGATCAGGGAAAGTACAAGGTGAACTTGGAACATTCTCTATAACTGGAAAGCAAAGAGCTGCTCTTAGAGCAATGTGAACTTGTCAAATGGATAGAGAAGCCAGATTGGCAAGGCTACTGCTAACCAAATCTGCGACCACTAAAATGTCCAAAGGAAGATGGTAACATAAATTATAACCATAGAATAAGATTTAAAACTATGTGTGTGTGTATATATATATTTAAATACATATAGATATAAATTAAAAGTGTAATGAATAGCATAAAGTATACATTTCAAACAATGCAAACTGTTCTAAGGCTCATAATGTATGTGTGTATATATACTAATAAAATTACATATATATACTAATAAAAGTTGGAGAAAGAAATACAAATTATTGTTATTAAATTTCATTTCAGTTACACTTTATCTTATATTAAACTTCCATTGTATAGAAGAAATACACTTAGTGTTTTTTTCAAGTAATTACACTATAATATCAACCTTAAAATGTACTAAAATTCTCCCTACCTACATATATTTACTTATCAAATTAACTATCATCTCTCTGTATCACCTATCGAGATATCTGAAATGATGTGTAAATATGTCTGAAAAATGGTTATTGCTGAGTGATAAGGATTATATTTTTACTTTATTCTTTCAAAATTTCTGTATTTAAAATAATTGTGTCTTTATAGACAACTATGTGTTTTCCCAGGAACCTTTAATTGGCCTAAGTTTCTCATTTTAGAAATACCTGTTTCTTTAAGTTCACTCTCCACCCTGCACTGTGACCTAAGAAACTAGTTTCTGGATGCATCCCATCCTGGGTCTTTCAAAAGGGTCTGGACAAGGAGAGGCATCATCTAACATCAAAGGATGGTATTTGTGCCTCCTGGCTCCTTTTCTATTGGACAACCGGGGGCATTGGCTCCTGTCTACATGACTACAAGTCCTTTGAGCTATGGCTTCTGAGAGTGACCCTCCCCTGCAGCTATAAATCATGCCAAATACTGGTAATTATTTCTTTCCTTGTCCCTTGGAAGAATTTGGGTACTTTATCATCTTTCATTGTTTTACCTAAACATGGTCCACAGCTTTGTAAATTGTTTTTCATTAGACTCCTTTCAGCAAGTGTGCCATCTGTTTTCTGCTCAAAATCTTACTGACTTGGAATCTAATGACTCCCTCCTATGAAAATTATGCTTTTTCTCAACATTAACACAGATTTATAGATTGTGATTTGTATTGCCTGCTAGATACTTTTGTAGTTCTTTTTTTTAAAATCAAATAATTTATTTAAATATAAATTTCACATCTTTGTAATTCCCTGGATTCATGCCCCCACCCTCCCTGATCATTCCCCCTCTGTCCCACCCCACCCCCCACCTGGAATTGTGTACTTCAATTTGGTTGTTAGTTTTTTGTTGTTGTTGCTATTTTTGACTTTTTTTCATAGCTTTTTGTTTATCTTTCCCAAGTCCCATATAATAGTGAAACCATTTGGTGTCTGTCTTTATCTTTTTGACTTGTTTCTGCTAATATGATTTCTTCTAGGTGTGTCCATGTTATCATAAATTCATCTAATTTGTCATTTTTAATTGATGAATAATATTCCATTGTGTATATATACCACATCTTTTTCATCCATTCATCTATTTTGGGATATTTGGGTTGTTTCCATGTCCTTGCAATTATAAATAGTGCTGTGGTAAACATGCAGGTGCAGGTGTCCCTCTGTACCCATACTGAGGTCTCCTTTGGGTATATTCCCAGAAGAGCGATTGCTGGGTCAAAGGGTAGTTCCATTTTCATTGGTTTGAAAGTCCTCTACACCGCTTTCTATAGTGGCTTGACCAGTTTACATTCCCACCAGTAGTTTAAGAGTGTTCCTTCTCTCCACATCCTCGCCAGCACTTGTTGACTGTTTTTTTTTTTTAATGTGGGCCATTCTCACTGGTGTAAGGTGGTATCTCATTGTGGTTTTGATTTGCATTTCCCTTATTGCTAGTGACATTGAACAATTTTTCATGTGCCTGTTGGTCATTTGTATTTCCTCTTTGGAGAAGTGTCTTTTTAGTTCTTCTCCCCATATTTTGATTTGGTTTCTTGTTTTGTTTTTGTTTAATTGTGTAAGTTCCTTGTAGATCTTTGTTATTAAACCCTTATCACTCTTGTGGAGGGCAAAAATTTTTTCCCATTCTGATGGGCTTCTTTTAGTTTTTTCTGTTGTCTCTTTTGCTGTACAGAAGCTTTTTAGTTTGATATAGTCCCATGTGTTTATGTTTTCCTTCATTTTTTTGCCATCTGTAGATGTTTCTAGAAAGGGATTTCTGAATTGTAATTCATCGAGGGTTTTGCCCAGGTTTTGTTCTATGTATGTTATGGTTTTGGGTCTGACATTTAAGTCTCTTATCCATTTTGAGTTGGTTTTTGTGCATGGTGTGGGATGTTGTCTTGGTTCATTTTTTTTGCCAGTTTTAGTCCAATTTTCCCAGCATCATTTATTGAAGAGACTATCTTTGTTCCAATGTAAATTTTCCCTTCTTTGTTGAATATTAGTTGACTATACATGTGTGGTTTTATTTCCAGGCACTCAATTCTGTTCCATTGGCCTACCTGTCTGTTGTTGTACCAGTACCATGCTGTTTAAATTATTATGGCTTTGTAGTATAACTTCAAGTCTGGAATAGTTAGGCCTCCATTCTCTCTCTTTTTTTTTTTTTGGCTAGGAGGCTTTTTGGTATTCAAGGTCTTTTGTTACTCCAAGTGAACGTCTGTAATTGTTTTTCTATCTCTTTAAAGAATGTTGTTGACATTTTTATAGGGATTACATTGAATCTGTAGATTGCTTTGGGAAGGATGGTCATTTTGATGATGTTAATTCTTCCAATCCATGAGCAGGGGATGTCTTTCCATTTCCTTATGTCTTCCTCTATCTCTTTTAGCAGTGTTTTAAAGTTTTCTTTGTAGAGTTCTTTCACAAGTTAGGTTTATTCCCAGTTATTTAATTGTTTTGGGTGCGATGGTAAATGGGAAGACATTTTTAGTTTCTTCTTCATCTTGTTTTTTTGGCGTATAGAAAGGCTACTGACTTCTTTGTGTTGATTTTGTAACTGGCTACCTTACTGAACTGCTTTATCATTTCAAGAAGTTTTTCTGTACATTTTTGGGGTTCTCTACATAAAGAATCATATCATCTGCATATAATGATAGCTTCAGTACCTCTTTTCCTATTTGTATCCCTTTTATGTCTTTCTCTTATTGCCCTGGCTAGAACTTCCAGTACAATATTAAAAAGTAGTGGAGAGAGAGGACATCCTTGCCTGGTTCCAGACCTTAATTGGAATGGTTTTAGTTTTTCCACATTTAAGATGATGTTTGCTGTAGATTTGTCATAGATAGCTTTTATTATGTTGAGGTATGTTCCTTTGATCCCCAATTTTTCAAGGGCTTTTATCATAAATGGGTGCTGAATTTTGTTAAATGCTTTTTCTGCATCTACTGATATGATCAAGTGGTTTTTGTTTTTCTTCTTGTTAATTGTTTTCCAGATGTTGAACCATCCTTGTTTCCCTGGGATAAATCCCACTTAGTCATGGTGAATAATGCTTTTAAGCATTGTTGGATTCTCTTTGCTATGATTTTGTTTAAAATTTTGCATCCGTGTTCATTAGGGAACTTGGTCTATAGTTTTCTTTCTTGGTGCTGTCCTTATTTGCTTTTTAAATGTTTGTTTCATAGAATGTGTTTGGGAGCTTTCCTTCTTTCTCAATTTTTTTGGAAGAGTTTTAGTAGAGTAGGTGTTATTTCCTCTTTAAATGTCCTGTAGAATTCATTTGTAAAGCCATCTGGTCCTGGGCTCTTGTTTTTAGGGAGGCTTTTTATGACTCCTTCAATTTCATTGCTTGTGATTAGATTATTTAGGTTTTCTATTTCTTCTTTTTTCAATTTTAGGTGGTTGTATTTTCCCAAGAATCTGTCCATCTCATCCAAGTTGTTGTATTTGATTCCATATAGGTGTTCATAGTAGTCTCTGATTATCCTGTGGATTTCTTTTGTGTCTGTTGTAATTTCTCCTTTTTCATTTGTGATTCTGTTTATTTGAGAGTTCTCTCTTCTTTTCTTTGTGAGCTTTGCAAGAGGTTTATCAATTTATTTATTTATTTTTTTCAAAGAACCAGATCTTTGTTTTGTTGATCTTCTGGATAGTCTTTTTGGCTTCCAGATTATTTATTTCTTCTTTGATTTTTATTATTCCTTATCTTCTGCTGGGTTTTGGCTTTTCCTGTTGTTCTTTTTCTAGTTTTTCAAGTTGGGAGATGAGGTTTTTTTTCTTTGTACAGCTTCTTTGTTTTTGATATGGGCCTGTATTACTATGAACCTTCCTCTTAGATATGATTTTGCTGAGTCCCAGACATTTTGAAAAATTGTGTCTTCTTTTTCATTCATTTCAAAGTAGGTTTTAATTCCTTCTTTAATTTCTTCAATTAACCATTCTTCGTTTAGTAGCATATTGTTTAGTCTCCAAGTATTGGCCACTCTTCTTGTTTTCTCTTCATTGTTAATTTCTAGTTTGTTGCCTTTATGATCTGAGAAGGTTGGTATAATTTTAATTTTTGTATATTTATTCAAATTTGTATTGTGTCCTAATATGTGGTCAGTTTTAGAGAAGGATCCATGTGCATTTGAAAAGAATGTGTATTCTTTTCCTTGGGAGTACAGTGTTCTGTATATATCTATGAGGTCCATTTGGTATAGGTCTTTTTTTAAAGCTTTTGTGTCCTTGCTTAGTTTCTTTTTTGTTGATCTGTCCTTTGGTGTGAGTGGGGTGTTAAAGTCTCCTACTACGTATGTTTTCATCAATATTTGTTTTCAGTTCTGCTAGTAGCTGCCTTATGAATTTTGGTGCTCCCTCATTTGGTGTATATATGTTGATAATTGTTATGTCTTTCTGGTGGGTTGTACTCTGAACTATTAGGTAGTGACCATCTTTATCCTTTGTTACTTTTTTTTTAATCTGCTTTGTCTGCTATGAGAATGGCTACCCCTGCCTTTTTGGGGGGCCATTTGCTTGTAGGGAAGTTTTCCATCCTTTTACCTTCAGTCTATGCTTATCTTTGGAGATTAGATGTGTTTCTTGGAGGCAGAAGAAAGTTGGGTTCTGTCTTTTGATCCAGTCCGCTGCTCTGTGTCTCTTTATTGATAAATTAAGACAGCTAACATTTAGAGTGGTTATTGATGTTTGAGGTTCTAGACTTGGTTTTCTGATAGACATTTTATGGTTCCCTTAGTTTCTTGTTATGTTCATTCTATTTATTCTTCTGAGGGCTTTGTACTTGAGACTTCTTGCAAGATTTCTTGTTGTGGGGGTTTGGTGGTAGCAAATTTCTGGAAACTGTCTGAGAAGATTCTAATTTTTCCTTCTAGAAGGACAGCTTTTCAGGGTAGAGTATTCTTGGCTGGCTCTTCTTGTCTTGGAGTTTTTTGAAGATGTGGTTCCATTCTCTCCTTGCTTAGAGAGTCTCTTCTGAGAAATCTGAGATCAGCCTGATGGGTTTTCCTTTGTAGGTTATCTGTTTTTTTCTCTGTAGTCATTCTCATTATTTTTTCTTTATCTTGGGTTCTTGGAAGTTTTACAATGATGTGCCTGGCTGTAGTTTTTTGTTTTTTGTTTGTTTGTTTTTTTTTTGTTTTTTTTTGTTTTTTGTTTTTTTCATTACAGCAATTTGGTGTTCTTTTTGCTTCTTGTACATCTTGTACATCTATTTTCATTTCATTTTTCAGATTTCGGAAGTTCTCTTCCATTATTGCTTTAAAAAGACTTTCATTTCCTATGTCTTTCTCTTCTCCTTCTGGGATTCCAATTATTCTTATATTTCCTTTCTTTAAAGTATCTGATAGATCTCTGATTTTTTCTTCTGTCTTCTTACTTTGTTTTTCTCTCTCTTTTTCTTTTTTTGTTCTCTCTATTTCTGTATCCTCTACTGTGCTGATTCATTCTTCAATTTCTTCTAGTCTGCTTTCATGGCTTTGCTCTGCATTTATGATATCTTCTATTGCTCCTCTTATAAACTGCACCTCCTTCAGTTTGTTATTTAGTGTTTCAATCTCTTTCTTCTGTTCAACAATGGTAATGTTCATTTTGCTGCATTCTTTTTTGCATTTTTCTACTTCTCTTATCTCATTAAGTGCTTTTATCATGATGTGTCTGAATTCTTTATCTGTCATATTATCCAGTTCTTCAATATGCTTCTTGTTGGTTTCAGGAGATGGTTTGTCCTTCGGTGAAGAAATGCTTCCCTTTGGGCTTGCTTGAGTGTCTGTATTTTTCTTCCTTCCCGTGTTTTCTCTTCAGACTTGTTCTACATTTTGAGTGACTGCTGCTCTCTTATTAGTTGGCATGTTGTCGAGTACGAGGTTATGGTTATTCTGTTTTTCTGTCTGAATTACTTCTTGTTTCTGTGGGCTGTTTGGGGGAAGTAGTCCTTTCCTTGTTTGAGCTGCTGTCATATAGCAGCACCTGCGCTTCTGGACTGCGATGACAGCCCTGATATTCTGCAGATCCTCTCTGCAGTCTACCACTGAAGGAGCCAATAGACTGTTAAATTTGAGTCCTGCAGGAGACCTTACATATGTGGAATTCTCTGATATGCCAAATTCCAAGTTTCTCCAGAAGACAGCTTATGACTTTTTCCGGTTTGTGTCTGAGTTGCTGTGGTGTTGAGTTTCTGTGCTTTCTATTCTTGTACTTGAATTACTTTGATAATATTCAATATTGAATTTTTTTCATGTGTGTGTGTGTGTCTGCTGTCAATGGTTTCCAAGCTTTGATTTGTTTGTTGTTTATATTTGCCCCCAATTTTTTTTCCTCTATAAATGAACTTCAGTGTTTTTGTGTACTGCTGAGATTTTGCTTATAGTCTTTATCAGCACTGAAGTGGCACAATGTGGCGCGGTACCTGAGGAGTGGGTGGTGGGCTTCAAAGGGAGGGCTGGGAGGCATGTCCGAGGAACCACCTTGGGTCCCCAACCAGAGCGCACCAGCGCAAGGCATCCCTCAGACACACCTCCCAGCCACTCCCTCTGAAGCCCTCTACCTGCTGCCCAGGTACCACACCACATCGTGCCACCTCGGGTCCCCAACCAGAGTGCACCAGCGCAGGGCGTTCCTTGGACATGCATAACTTTATAATTCTAAATAACAGACTGCAATCTCTATTTCTTTATATATACACTTTACATATACATTGACTTTCTAATAAGAAAGATGACTAATTTAGCACCCCAATAGTTCCCAAGGGAAGGAATTTGTCAGCCCAAAAGGAGCTGTTTGTTCTTACAATTATTAATAGAAAATATCATGTCAAAACTGCTTTAGATTTTGGTTCTTTAATCATTATATCTACCATTACAGCTAGAAATTTATCTTCTGATCATGATTATGGTATTAAAAAATAGAATATCTAATACACCTAAAAATTCTTTCCAGAAATGTAAAGTCTATGATTAAAAATAAATGTAAATGCCAATATACTATGGAATAGAATCTATTGTTTAGATAACTGTGATTCAAAATGCTATAGATAATTTTAACTGTGATATCAAGTACTTATAAAGAGCTTCTGTTCATACTGAAATATCTAAAGTGGTTATATGCAGAAAAATGTTGCCATAAAACCCAAGAAATAATAGTCCAATGTGGGAAACATATGCCAAAAAGGTGACTGGTCAGAACTACATCATGTTCCTGACTTAATAATAAATGTACTTGGTGAGCTGGGACACTGATGGAGTAACTATCACATACCTGCTTCCTCCAGAAGCTTCCCCAGCTCATTGATGGGATCATACCCTTCCAGGTCCTCAGATCCAATATCTTGAAGTTATCTATGACGCTTTCCATCACCATCGCATCCTATCCAAGCCAGAGGAGAAAGATAATTACTAGTGACTTTACCCATACATGGATTATAAGGAAGCAAGACAAAGGAGTAAGGAGGGAAAAAACACACAAAAAAACAAAACCTACAACAAACCCTGGAAATCTGACTGTTGAATCTACTAGAGAAGATGGGAGAACACTGGACTAAGGTGGAGAACTATGGTGGTATACCTGAAGACTTGGGATCTGACATTTCTGAATCATGTATTATGTTTTAAAACAGCACTACCTTAATTTAAAAAAAGCAACAATGGAATTTGAAAAAATTCTGATGGTTTCTTCTTAAAAATTTACATCAAACAATAGGTTAGCTAGATAATATAGTTTCAATTCTATTTGAGACTGGGGAGCTTAAGAAGGTATGTGTTAAATATTTAGACCAAATTCACAGAATATAATACAATATTCTGAAGTAATAGAAGATATAAAAAGGAAAATAATCAGTCACAGATTCTTCCATGTCCTGCAAATTCTCATTTATATTTACCATATTTAAATACTGATTTTAATATAGTTGACTGTGCTTCATGCTGATAAAGTTATTTTTTAAAAAATACGTCCTTCCCCTAATCATTATTTACAATTAAACTCTCAGGAAAAGTTTATGGTATTTAAACCTGCTCTTGAGGTTTGCTTTAGCATTTTCACTTGTTTTTTTACTTTGCTTTTACCAGGATACTAATGCTGAGGGCTTCATGTTTTGTCTCTAAGTTTGTTTACATAGATTATAAATGGGTGAGGTTTAATTAAAGAAAAATCTTTACAAAAATACTCTAGCATCAGCTTACATTAGCTATTAAGTTGAACATGACTGGTATGAGAACATATTTCAGGTGTGTCTGTGATAAAGACAGTTCTCACTGTAATTCATTTGTTTGTGTGTTTAACTAGTATTTGTATGCCTTTGTGATTGGAATTGTCTAGGTAAAATAATGTTGTTATTCCAGAATAGTTCTTGCATTTGCTTATTTTGAACTTTTCAACTTACTTAGGTAAGAAACTAATCATAAATTAAATTGTTTTATTTTAAAAAGAGACTGAAACTCTGGTGCAGCAACCAGTTTTTTTTGTCTTGAGTATCAAGAAAAGAGTCAATGCTAAATATGTAGAATTATGGGAATTCAATAGAGCAAATCAAAGTCTTTTGAAATGAGTTGGCATTAACTATATGATTTTAGAAGGCTTTGGAAATAAGAATAAAAGCTTTTTGAAATTAAAAATTCATTGACAAAAAGTTTGCAGCAATCAGACCTGTTTTCACATAATCAGTGTTTTGTTGGTATTAAGTGAGTTTAAAGTGGCTGTTTTTAGGTGTAGCATGAAGGCAGAAAAAGATTCTAAATTTCTTCTTGGTTTGAGCTTTGCGTCTCCTAACTCTTAATTTACAAGCAGTTCGTAGAGGGTAATGGAACTAGTTTAGATACCTGAATTTTACTATTCTAAGTTTAGTTCTGCAGGGGATTAGTGGTGATACCTTTTATAAAAGATATTTCCCCTCTGCAAAGCTCAGTATTTGTATTAAAAATAAATAAAAAGTAGACATTTAATCTATTTCCTATCTTGTCCCTATTCAAATAAGTATTATAATTGATTGAACTGTTCTAAAATGTCAGAAAATTCTACTTGCAAATATTTCATTGCTTCTACCTTAAGAGATAATTTCATTGGAAATGCAAAATAATATGTGAAAAGTTCTTTAGTTTGGACTTTTAAGTAATATTCTAATCTTCAAAACAGCATATTATTTAAATATCTAACATTCTTTCATTTATACATTTATATGAAAATCTGTAACTATGAATATGTTAGTTACAGTAAAGCATTATATCACAAACCAAAGCAATGAACTATTGAGCATATAATGTATGTCAAATATTTAGATACTTCACATAAGGTTTGAATAGAACAAATTTGCAAAGTATAATATCATTCCCACAAATTACCCTTAATATTTGTCAAGGCACACATAACAGACTTATAAATTTTAAAAATTGCTTCAGATATGAATTTAAAATATAAATTTAACAATATTAAAGTATTTTTTCTCTAGGACAAATTGAGATCCTGATTGGGTCTAAAATTACATTTTTTCCAAATGTTTATATAGCCACATAGGGGAAGTCACCTTCATTGGGTATAAATTATCTCTACTGTAGATTGGAGGATTAAATCAGGTATTCATTATTTGTCTCTTTAGACTTAAGATAATAAGCTAACAATATACTTCTCTGAACTTGTGTATTCTATTTTTATTTCTATGAATATATATACTAATTATTCTGATGTAATTTTTACTCGTAATGTTTCTTCTTAGACTTCTCTGTTTATCTGTTTATCTAGTGGAGTCTTCCTTTGAATTGCTTCAGAGTGGAGTGTCTATAACAAAAATTAAAAACAATAGATTCAGCCTTTGAATTTTGAAAGTCTTCATTTCAAGGGATAGATAGATTCACATGTTTAAAATCAGATTTTAGAGAATATGGACTGAAAGGTGAAAAGGATTGCTGTCCATTTTGGGCAACTTCAACAAATCTTTTGGATTATGGGGAATGGTAGACTATGCTGCTGTGATGATTATGGATGTAGTAAATCCTAGAAAGAGAGAACTTGTCTTAGGTGGCACACAAAAGTATCAGCATCTGTAGAATTCTCACTGCCACATACACTTAAAATAGTCCTTGAAACTGAGTCATAGTCATTCTTTCCATATTTTCTTATAATGAGGAATATAAATTGCTTTGGGTAGGGATGTTTATACTTTTCACTCCTGTTGGTACCTAACTAGCAAGACAATAGACACTAAGTTGCCTGTTGGTTATCCAACATAAGTGTTACTCATCTTATCCTGTCTCTTTTCTCACTCCATTGTGACTTATATCCCACATGGTGGCACATTATTTAATGCTCTGCATTCATAAGCACTTTTGACAGTGTGTCAACAACAGTATGTCAGGACACCTGGAAGGAAAGTACTTTTGGAAAAAAAAGAGCCTTCTCTTCTCAACTGAACATTGATATTTATATATGAGTGGAAGTGAATGCAACCAGCTTTTGTTCTTCAACAAATAAGTTCTGTGACAAAACATATTTTTAACAATAAATTTTGAGTGTTAGCTTAGACTATATTAAGATTCTAAAATAGGGTGGTTTCTCTTAAGGGACAAAACATAAATCTTCAAGTATCTTCCTCTGTGAAGAGAAAAATAATTTAGATGATGAAAAAACTTCAAGAACTTGCTGAAAACTTGATAGATACACCTGTGATCTGTTATTTTTTTATACTTCTAATTAAGCTTCATGAGATATCAAAGCTCTTTAGTTCATTCACCTCCAAACTAATTCACTTCCATTTTACCAATAACAATGTATTGCAAAAGCTAAGATTCACTAGCTTTTATTTCCAAATGAATATGGCATTAGATGGAAACATGGGCCTGAATCTCATTGTTCAATACTGCATTTAAAAAGAGACACTTCTAGCTGATTAGATAGCATTGGTTTTGGTCAGGCACTATTAAATAGCCATTAATTGTATGTTCTTATGTGTTTTCTGAAAATACTTCATGACACATTATTTCCATATGGTGTTTATTAATAACAACATTCCAGGTAGGCATACATAGTTGCAAACCCCAAGCAGAAGTATCATCATCAAGTATCAGATAATGTGGTATAGCTATCAGTATTCCTTAGTAATGTCTGAGTCTTGCTGGTGATGAGTGAATATTAAAAGAAATATGATGAATAAGATTCTTGAAAGGAATAAGATGGTATCTTTACAAAAGAGCTCTACCTCTTCAATAATTCTGGGATTAGGATTTTCAGAGTTAAAGACAGGTGAATATCAACTTCTTAAACAACTTACTGTTCATAAAATGCCATTTCATTCTATATCATAGTTTCATTTAATGGTTAGTTGAGGAATAGAACTTTGGTGTACCCCATTTTAAACTTCATTTACTATCCAAGAGATATTGTCATTGCATTCTTTTTTTCATTAACCTGTAAACAAGTTTCTATTTTCATCCAAATTTATATCTACCACTCCAGTATAATTAGCAAATACTTATTAAATATTTATAATAGTTGTCTTTCTGCACAAGAAAGGGAAGTAGTGGTGTAAGATTTTGGGATAAACAAGGCAAGCTTTCTGTGCTTTAGAGATTACCTAATATGGGACTTTATATGGGTACTTTGATTAATGGTTGAACTAGTGCATAGTATTAGGTCACAGAGAAAACACACACACAAATGACTCCTGTGTTTTAGTTTTTCTCAATGCAAAGTGGAATGAATGAAGAGCTGTGCTCTTTCCACCAAGTATTAGAGAAAGAATATTTCTTTATCAAACGAATAACATACTGTTTTTATTTCTACCCAAATATTTTTACTCACATGCCACAAGAGATTTTTACACAATGCAAAGGTTTTAGTCACTAGAGGGAGATGTAATCACAAACTCTTTTAATAGTAGGAGTCCATGGGACAGATGGAAGGAGCTAGCTAGGAAATGATACAGTCCTATATCCTGCCAGAAATCTCAGTGGCAAGAGAGCTCCAATTGGTATTTCATATTAAGCTCACTCGCTGGTATTCTCATGGCTACTTACCAGAAAACAGCTCATCAATCCTAGCCTGCAAGGACATCTCTACTGAAAAATTGGCAGTCTCAAGGGACCACAATTTCCATCTGTGTTTAAGTAAACACCTGTTAGTATTAGATGTCATAGGTTGCTGAAAGATTGGGCTACTTAGTTGAATCATGAAATAGAAATATTTTAAGGAATATTTATGGGTCCCATAAATACTTTTCTTCTTAAAGAATCAGATAGCCTGGAATGTAGAGGGAGTAAGAAGTTTAAAGATATCACATCCCCTCAACTCAAGTTGCAGAGTAAGAGAGTGATTTGTACAAAGACACTACATTGGTGGCTACTAATTGAGATAAATATTAGATCTCCTTCCTCTGCACATAATGTTCATTCTAACAGCTTCCTTTTCACATTACTGAACAGCAACTATTTGTTGCATTTAAGTAATGATACAAAGATAAGTGAGATGTGTCCCTAAACTAAAGGAGCATATGATTTAGTGAACAGGCAGATATACAAATAATACACTTGGAAATTTATGTAACTTTCTACAGTGGAGGAACATATAACTATTAAGTAAAATAAAGAGCTAATTGGCGTACTTAGCTTGGATTTTGTGTATCACAAATATATACTATAAAGAAAAAGTTACATATATGCTTTCCTTTTCAAACACTGCATTTCTGGATTTCTCATCCTCAAATTTTCTGTGAATTACTATGGATTTTTGAGAATATTGTTAATTGCTTTTAAATAAAAATATATCAACTCACTTATATAACATAATAAAATTAGAATAGAAGTGAAATTAAAATAAATGGGTAAATATAAATACTTATTGGCTTATGAGGCTAAAATTTTGAATCAATATTCACTTTTCTGTTCTCATTAAAATAAGATTCATAATTATAAAATAATTGATAGGTATATTTTTTCTACAAATTCAAATATGAAACTCTGAACTCCAAATTTTTAGAAGACAACTTTGAATTTGTTAATGATATTGAAGTTGAAATGGACTTAATCAAGTACAAAAGTGAAAACCACATTAAATGTTATATTTTGACTCCATCAAATTTTAAAACTTTTTTTAATGACAGGGCATTCTGAATTTAATTGCAAGTGAAAGACTGGAAGAAGAATCTTGTAACACAGCTAAATGAGAACAAATGATAATAATTTTGTCCAGAATTTATAAAGGACTCCCCAAAATTTATGAGAAAATATGAAAAATTCAATAAAGATATAAAAGAAGTATATATATTAATAACTGGGTAAATATTATCTTTGAAAAGAGAAAAGAAAAGTTCAAAGTAATAGAGGATGTTTTTCTTTTTAAAGATTGGTTATATATTTTTCTTGTCAAATATGTTTTATTTCTTTAAAATTCTGAGGCCAATATGGCAAAATATAAACAATTTATAAATTTGAATGGGGAAGTTATAGGCATATCTGTTAATTACTTACTGTATTTTATGTACTTTAATACTTCATTATACAAATTAAACATTAAAAAACAATGCATATTGTATAATGATGAAGTAACATGTTGTAGAAAGTTTGTTTATGGAACTTTTGGTACATTAAACACTGACAAGATATTTGACAGTTAGTCCTTTTTAAAACTGAATAGTTATTTTGTAGCATGCTAAAATATTTATAGATAATGTGATATCTAAAATTTCCTTCAAAATTATCTGTAGATAATGGCAATGGGGGATTATAGATATAGATAGAAACAGTGTCAGCTTAGGTGATAATTATTGAATTATTATTGAAACTGGAAGAAACATATATAAAGGTCTGTTATACTTGTGTCTACTTTCTAACTCAGAAAAGGAAAAATATATTGAGATTTTCTTAAAAAAAGTCATAGAAGAGGAGAAAAAATATTTATGTTACAAGACAGGCTAGTTTTCCCGTCACCTATTGAGTATACACTATTGTCAAATCCAGACCCATGTTCTGAAATACTATATTTGCTCCTGGAGAAATGGAAATATGTGCCTTTTACATGTTATCCCACTGTTCAACTTCCATAGTTCACTTTCCATGCCAACAAAATTTAATAGGAATGTATATCTTTATAATTCTTTTCATGCAAGTATTTTTGAGGCTTCATTAGACTCCATACAAGGATGTAGCATGTTCTCTTATTGATTGATGGATAGTTTTTTTCCATCTGATTTGAACTTTCATGAATAAACTGTAGGTAACATTCTTGTGCAAATATTATGGATATATATTTAATTGTTTTCTGCAGTTAATACATATTTACAATTTTTAAATATATATATTCATAGCATGAAGAATAAAATATGAAGGACTTCCAACAAAAATCCTAATTCCTTTGGCTGGTCCCTTTTATGTCTTTTTAGAATATTTAATCTTTTGCAGGTTTAGTTCCTCTGCTGGTTACTTTCAAAACTCTAAGAAATATATTCACATTGCTATTATTTTTATTTCCATGATAAATGCTGTCAGTTTTCGCCTATGCTTTGACTCTTGCTGGCATTGTTTCTTCCTTTTCCTCTGCTTTGAACAACACTCCATCTCTTTTAACATTTTTATTATATAAGAAATGTATATTCCTAAAAAACTATAGTCAAGGATTATTTTTGAAAAATCATCTGAAACTGAATGATAATAACCACTGTTAGCTTTGTATGGACGCACAGTGATCTATTTAACTGCTACTGAGTCCACTTTAATGCTAGTGACCTCAAAGTTGGAGGAAGGATCATCTTGGAGTCTAAATAGTCACAATGTCTATGAAGTGATATAATTTTTTGGTTTTGAAAGTAATCAGATATTCAAGATAGCAAAACTGTTGAACTTTAAGAGCAATGTAGGAATTCAGAAAACATCTAAATATTTCTCATTGTCCATAAGAGGGGATGACTAAATACTAATCCCAACTCTGATGATCATGCTCCCTCTGCTCCAAAAGTTCAGAAGATTCTAAAGATTTGAATGGTCAAAGCCTTAATCTGAATTTGCAAGGACTTCTGAATATAGTACTTTTCAGATTATCAGAGTCAACAAAAAACTAACCTCTATGGCTCCAATTCTGTCAGACTTTTTAGATTTAAGCCCGATGAAAGTAGTGATAGAGCCATTTATTGCTACCACTAACTACTGCATGATTTTAATGATAATTCATTCGGTGCCTGACTTTGGTGATAATTGGGGGAACGGAGACTGAGCAGTTAGTACTTTCTCAAGTCTCAGAACAGTTCATTACAAGTGCCTAGAGAAGCCAGGTGCCCTAATTCCTAGGACACTACACTAGATGCTTCTATTCTAGGGAGTATCAATCACACAACACATTCTATTTTCATTGAATTGAGGGAAAGTTAACACCTCAATTTTCTACTTGGAATTATCCATACCCATTTGATTTGTCTCTCTTCTTGAGGCACTCATAGACAGCTTGATTTCTTACCTTCAGCTTGTCTCCAGCCTGGCATGTGACTGTGACACATGAAGGAAAAAGGGTGGGGGCAGAATTGGGTGTGGTTGGGAAATGAAAGGTAGATAACTGGGTGCTGTTTTTGCTGGGATATTATTGTCCGGTTAAGATCCAAGATGCTGTTCCTCTCTTGTTGCTGTGTACTCTTTGCTTTGAGCTCAGAAGTGTTTGTCATGACAAGCTGTGAGCAGATGGATTGGAGAGAGGAGAGAAATTTGACCCACGAAGAAGATGTCACTTAAGCAGCTGATGCTAGTGTTTCACCAGATGTCTGAGCATTTAACCCATTAAGGACATTATGAGGATCAGTCACAATGCTTTCACTTGCAGAAATACTAGTTTGTTTTTGTTTTTGTTTTTTTCTTACTTAATTAAAGATCGAAACTGTTTACCTGTTACAAAGTGTATCTCCATTGAAAACATTTGGATTTTGCATTGTCTTCGATGTATATGTGCATCTACAGATAGAGTCATGGTAAATATTATCATTCTTACCTCACAGATGAGACTATTGAAGCCCAACTTGTCCATATTCACATGGAAAAGACAGGAAGATATCACTAAAGGGGTTGTGAAGCTGAGAGGGACTTTGGCAATTACCTAGTCCAAACCTTATTCAACTGACAACAGAATTTAGGGCAAGTGAATTCCTGGGTTCCAATATTGTGCTATAGGTTTATATGAGACTTGAATGTAGGTTCCCGTTTCTGGTGGCCCCAGAGTTTTCTCTACCAGTCTTCCAATTGTTGCTTGTACACTGTCCTAACATGCCTGGTTTGCTGGTTGGCAAAGGAGGAATCCAGTGTGCTGGCTGGAGATGAAGGAGGTAAAGGGACTGCCATGTTCTACCCAGTCATCCTGCACAATTGTCTCAGGCTTCAAAAGCCCTCTGACTCTTAATAAGTAAATGACTTACCTGAAAAAAGATTGAAATCAAACATTCTTAGTAATCTGAGAATTGCTTAACTTTCTGGGTCTAAAAAAATCATCTCTTTTATTTTAATCACTGCCAACATTGAAGGGAATGGAAAGGAAAAAAGATTTAAATTGTCCCTAGGGGAAAAAAGAGAATTGAAAATCTTATGTGGAATGAAGAAAAGAATAATTAATCTGTAGTCCAGCAATTAGGATATGAATTTTAGCTATGTGTTCTCTGTATGTTACTTTGATTCTCTAAGCCTCAATTTCTTAAGTAAAATAAGATTTTTTTTTTTTTGCAGTCCCATGTGTTTCCTGGGATTATGATGAAAACCTGTGACTAATAACTGTGACTACTTCATACAAATTTACAATTATGTTTTACTAATATAAAGGAGCTTAAAACAACAATGATGTACATTTCTCCCTTGATATGGTGGCAGGGACAGCTAGAGGATAGACTAGACTTTATATTTCCTGGGTTTGAACTTTGGTTTTGTCATTTACTGACTTACCTTCGCTATGCTGCCTAAGCTTATCAGTAAAGTGTAAGTGACAACAGAATATCCCTCACTGGTTTATTATGAAGATGAAATGTATAAATGTGTGTGAAGTCCTAAAATCAATACCTTTGTGTTCTTGGTGATGTCTAAGTGGTTATTGAACGATTTTAAAAATATATATTAGAAAGAGAAAGATAAGCACCCTTTGGTGTCATTAATGTGTGGAATATAAAGTAACTACATTAAGAGTCAGATAAATAATAGCTTAAAAACTAACCCTTGATAGCTGACTACAGAACTGAGACACTAAGGGGTTGAAAAATGGGATAAGGGTAAGAACAAATAAAGAAGGAAGCAAAATAAGCTATGGTCATGGAATATGGGTAAGATAGTGGTGGGTGCACTATGGTGGCAATACCTAATGAATTTATCTAAATATTACTTTCAATTATAAATGAATAAAATAAAAATATATATCTTTTTATTAGCCATGTTTTATATATATATATATACATATAATTAGATATATCTATATTCACTAACTCAAGGCAATAGAAATAAAATGAGGTTTCATTTTAGCTATCTTCCTATCTCAACTTTTAGCCCTGACTAAAAACTCACACAAGTAACATCTCAACATTAGAGATTTTGCATGGATTCAACCCCAGGGAAAGCAGCAAACAGGTGACCTTTCTTTTGGCTCCCTGGAGGGATTAGGGTGATTGCTATTCCCTGGTCCATGGTGACCAAATGGATTTAAGAGCAGTTTCCACACCACTGCAAACACTGCCTAATGATCTCACACTGCTGCTCTGACTTTTCAAAAAGAAAAAAAAAAAAAAAAAGACAATGACTGGTCTGGGGACAGACCTGTGCTGGCATTCTTAATGGCTATGATATATTTACACCTTCTCTGGACTATTACATATCCTGACTCTAGCTTAATAATTTAGAATATAATTGACTTATTTTTAACTCAACTCAATGAGGTGGTAGGAGTTATTATAAAACTCATTTTACAGATGTGTTATCATCTGCATCTAAGGTATTAAATATCTTGTTTAAGGTTAAAAATCAGTGGTGGAAATCAGAATTTTGAAACTGGAAAGTCTTTCCTTTACTGGGTCTACATTAATTCTGCCTTTTATTTCATCAGAATATAACCATATGGTTTCATCTAAATGTGAAAGGTACTGCAAGTAATTTCCCCATAGCAGTTCTATCCTTTGGAAAGGGAATATGAATACAGGATGCAGAATCCATACACTCACAGTATCATTAAGTTACTTAGGATAATTCCCCAAATTGTTAAGAATTAAAAATGAATAGTTCATGAATAATTAAGGTTTACTTTCCAAAGAATTCTAACAATGATTGATGGAAGTGTCTATTTTCTTAATATTGAATGATACAATGTATTATCATTAAAATGTTTTTAATTTTGTAGTTGAAAATTATATCTCACATTTTAATTTGCTTTTGATTATTAAAGACAAAAATATTTAAATATTTATGCTTGTAATATAACTTTGTTTCCTTTCTTATCTCATTTGAACTTTCCTTTTTTGGCAATAACATTGGTTTCAATCACTGCATGTGGTTCAAAGGTATAGAAGCACATTTTCCACATCCAAGGCATCCTCAGCTCTCCATCTTGGTCCATATGCTTAAAAGGAAAATACTTGTTAAAACCACAAGCCAGCAAACACCCTAAACCAGGATCACTGACCACATACACAGGTACCATCAGAGAACCTCACCACCTACACCTCTTCCAGTACACCAAAGTCTATAAAACCCTCAAGAGCTTCCCCTATGAGAGCAACTCAATTCACATTCCTGGATGTGTTGTCACCCCTCACCAATTTTGTTGTCTAAAAAAGTACACTTCTGTCAGCTAACCTGTTTCTAATCCCTCTCTGGCATTAGTACTCAATCCGAACAGTGCTCCCTTACCTCTTTTCCCACCTTTCCATGGCTATCTTGTAGCCTTTCTATGGTTTAGCTATTGGTTTGATTTTATCTGATCCTTTGTTTCATTTGTCTTTGTTGTACATATAAATGAAAGCAATCTGGTATTTTTTTACTTCCTTCTAATTTATGTTGCTTAGCATTATTTACTCTGGTTTCATATATGCTGCCACAAATAACAAAATTTCATATTTTTATAGCTGATTAATGCCCCATTGTGTATATAAACCACATTTTTTCAATTCATCCCTTTGTTCTCAGACACTTCCATAATTTGGCATTTGATATTTGATCACATATATCATTTTTGATAAAGATTCTAATTAGTGAAATTGATAATTTTTACTTTTAATTATCCTGAAGATTATTGAAGTTGAACTTCATATATATATTATTAAAATTGAACTTCATTTATATGCTGTAAACATTTATCAATATTTGCTGTTCTAAGACATTTTTAATAGAGATTTTAATATCTTTCATTCTTAATGTATTTTATTTCTATTTTCTGATGATTGATTAACTTGAAATTCATTCATGTGTTCTTTGGCCATTCATAAATTTCTTTCCTGAAATCAGTTATTAATCTATATTATTAAAAAATTGAGTTTTTTTTTAATGTTACAGAGTTGAGTTTTCTATGTAGTTTAGATACGAGGCCAATATCTAATAAATATTTTGTTAATGTTTTTCCATCTGTTGCTTATTCTTAATTTCTTAATACTGTTTTATAAAAGCAATTTTCATTTGTTTTTGAATTCACCATTTTTATATTTCATAAATTTTGTGACTTCTTATAGAAATGACTTCTTAGAGAAAAATTTTGCCTAAAACAAGATCATTATTCTGTTTTCTTAAAGAAGTATTATAATTTTACAAGGAAACCTGTGATTCATCACTAGTTAATTTTTCCATGTGGTGTGAAATAAGAGTTTTAATTCATTTTTAATATCTCTATGTCTAGTTACATCAATAACATTTGTTAGGAAGATGATTATTATAGAAAGATTATTATTACTTGGTTAACTGTCAGAAACAATACGATAATATAGTTGTAGTGGTACATGTAGACTCTGCTATATTTAATCAATCTATATAGTCACAACATGGAAAGTTATTATATAAAGAGTTTGCTTCTCTAAATATATTTTTCATTCCAAAATTATTTTGATTATTTTATATTCTTTGTTATTTTTATATGAATTTTAAAATTTCTTTGAAAGCTTTGCTTGTAATTATAGTTAAGGTAGTCTTAGTTTCTTAAAAATATTTGAGTTCAATTCGAGTTTTCTGATCCCTTGAAATATATATGTATATACACATACATGCATATATACATAGATACATGCATATACCACACATACACATATACATTATACACATGTATATATGTATAGACAATATATCCATTATATTATACATGTATATTATAGGCATGCATGCATACATATGTGAAATGTGGATCAGATGTGTATATTTAACATTCATGTACACATAACACACTGTTCTAAATGCATACATGTAGTGTATATACATATAGTGTATGCATATACTATATATGTGTGTACATATGGCATATGTGTGCATTGTGTATATATGGTGTACATGTATCTATATATGTATACATTCTCTCTATATATGTTCTCTTTCTTAATAGGAGAATAAAATATGATGTTCAGGTCTCCAGACAAGAGAAAAGTTTCCAGCCAGGTATCATTGTCTGCAAATGGGAACACAAGTGTTCAAAGATGGTTATTCTGGGTCTTTTGTTAGCTAAATAGATCCTACCAGGACAAAATTAATATAGGGATCATGATTATTTATTTCTCTGTTTCTTATGTTTCCTTCTTAGATTAATAGCATTTTGATTATCCAAAGTAAAGATTCCATTCTCTGCTCTGTGTTTGGGACATTTTAATACCACCAAAAAGAAATCAGATATGGCCTCTGACCTACGTCATTGATCTGTTCACTAAGTTAATGTGAAGAGTAGTGTGATGAGATATAATGCCCATCTCATTGTGCACTTGTTCTTTGGTGGATAGTGCAAATGGCGTGGTTAAAGGCAGTGGTTATCTACTGTGATTGCACATTAGAATCCCTTGAATTTTTTAAAAAAAGTACAAATACCCTGCTCTACTACATCAGAATCTCGGAGGTTTAGACCTTATCAGTGTTATTTTCAAAGAGTTCCTCCAATTGATTTTAACATTTGAGTAAGACTGAAAACCATTTGTTAAAATGGTCTTGTAGATTCAATTGATTGAGCTAACTGAAATTCTCATGTTTTCATTACTTCAGGCTGCTAACAGTGGCAGGGTTGAAGTACAAAGTTCCCCTGACTAAAATTCATGTTTCTTATAATCCAAAGAAAAATTCTGCTGACTCTAATGTCTTTACAATTCAAATGGTAAAAATATGTTATATGAGCACAGAAAAAGGAGCACTTAATGCTAACTATGAAAAATCCAGACAAAAGTTGACACACACACACACACACACACAAAATACATTCAGTGAGACATGGCTTCTAATGCTCTCTGGGATTTAGATCTGAAATTCCTAAGGGTGTGTGAAAGTGCTCTCCATGGGCTAATGTTCCTTAATGGCCCAACAAATGGAGTCACATTTAACTGAAGCTGATTAGCAAGTACCTGTTACTGATTCAATTTATCAATTTATTTATTTTTATTTCCTGAGAGGAATCTCTTAGCAAAGTGTTGTCCTTGATTCAGCTAATTTGCTGTTCTTTGCAGAAATAGAACCCATTGTTCCAGCCAGGAGGATTTTTGTGTTGCTTTTCTTGCCTTCTTTTCTTAATGTGAATCCTCAATCCTAAGAAAACTCATTATTGATGTAATTATACCGGCTGCCTTTGTAATCAAGAACTGATTTTCCAAAAATCTGGTTACCTTTCTCCCATCCCCCAAAACTAAAAAACACACATCCTCAATCAAGTTGTATTTTTTCACTCTCATTCTGTCTCTTCTGGAAAACAAAACCAAAAAGTTGGTTCTGAACTTGGAGTATGATACTGGAAATTCACAGAAAGGCTATACATCACTTTTTGAGATATGAGTTTGTTCTCAAAAGAGGTATTTGATTTTTCCTTTCTGATTAGCTTGAGGACAAGGTCTATGTGAAGGGGCATCTCAGTTCAATTTTCTCAGGGAACATCAGATCACCTCATTTTCCCTGTTAAAACCCTTTGATGATTTCCTATTGTCCCCAGGCACCCTTCACACTAAAGGCTTCTGTTCAGTTTTCCATGTGTCTCCAACAACTAATTCCAACAACTAACTGCAACAACTAACCTTCTAGCACATTTGTTTCTATCTCACACTCTGTTTCACTTACTGAAATCTATACATATCATTGTCATCTTGTAACTGTTTCAGTATTTTGGCTGATGACTTTCACCTCCACATCCGCATGATTAACTATTATCTTTGCTACATTGTTCAACTCAATTATCTCTTCTTGAAAGGGTTTCCTAATTCTTTTTCAATCCTGCCTTTCATCCATGCCTACCAAACAAACAAACAAAAGTACATCAGTTTGAACTTAAAACTTCTTCTCTGTGTTTTCATAATAGTTTGTACTATGATTATTAAAATTTTAAATTTGTTCTCTCAGTCACTTTAAACTATGAAATATAATATCTTTGTTTAATTTTTCATACAAATAATACCTTATCTGACATTGACATTAGATTTACAAAGACTAACATTGAAGAGGTACACAGTATAAATTCTCCACATATGTTTCTGGCAATGATGGTAATCAAGGCTCTGCTACTCCACTCTTTTCCTTCTATAATTCTGTATTCTATTGATACAGTATCAAATAATGGTCATTCATTTGTGTAAGCTACTCCCTGAAGAATTTCAACCCAATCTCACAGGTATCATCTGGTACATTATTTGTGCCTCCAAAAATCTATTCCATTATTCCACAGTTTTGACAATGCCTGGGTCTTTATAGCATGCCATTGAATCACTAATCATCTGCCCATTATTGATTCTCATTCCTATAAGTATACATCCTTGGCACCTTATTGGCTTGATGCAATATGGAAATCTAAATATTAGTTTATCAAATGCTCTGTAAGTTTTTTTACTTAATAATGCTGAAGAGGAACCCATCAGGAAGAAAAGAAAATATATAACTGAAACATATAAATAAATTCCAACCAGAACGAATTTCTGTGTTTTTTTCAAGATGGAAGGTGTACAAATACTCAACATACTATCAACAGCCTGATCTCTTTAAGCAGTGCAGTTATATTTGCAGTTTAGCTCTGGTTCTCCTTTCTGTAATATTGAGTACTAGAAAGTAAGAAGAGCTAGATTAATTTTGCTAAAGGAGCTCTTAAACTAGAGAGTCTGTCCATTAGCTCCAAGCCTACTTCCACAGCTTTTTGTTTGTTTGTTTGTTTGTTTTTTTTTATTTGTTTTTAAGAGTAGGTCTCGCTATTCCAGTGTACCATGGACTCAAGCGATTCCCAGATTCAGCTTCCTAGGTAGCTGGGATTACAGGCAATTGCCACCACACCCAGCTATTTTTTTGGAACTAGGTCTCACCATGCTGCCCCGGGTGGGTCTCGAACCCATGAACTCAAGCAATTCCTAGTCCTGGCCTCGCTCCATAGGCTGCAATTAAAGGCTCGCACCATTTTTTTCTTCTATGATCCTATTGTGTTACTGAACAGAGCTGAGAGTTGGGCATTGACTGGTTATATTAATGTTATCTACTTACTTGTTTACTGACTCATCAGTGACAGGTGCGCTATGATGGATATTAACCTGCAAAGCAAAGCTCATTGCACCTCTTGCTCTTTTCCATCTATGCATTTATAAACAGCAGGCCTTCTTGTTTCAATCATTTTCGCCACAAAGCTCTGACCAGCCAGACAAATTTTTGCTATTAACATCAGCTCTATCCTTCCTATCTATCTATCTATCTATCTATCTATCTATCTATCTATCTATCTATCTATCTATCTATCTATCTATCTATCTATCTATCTATCTATCTATCTATCTATCTATCTATCTATCTATCTATCTATCTATCTATCATCTATCTATCTATCATCTATCTTCTATCTATCTACCTATCTAATCTATCTTTATCATCTGCTGTCTATCTTTTCTTACCTCAAATCATTTTTACACAGACTTCATAACTGAATATACCAACCTTAAACTATTTCCTTTAGAATGATTTCTCCTTTAATTACCTGTTAAGGCTACTCTTAAGTAGAACTTTAAAGGTGCTATTTTTCACTTTCAGCTTGCACATACACATGGAATCAACCTATCAGTAAACTAAGCTTGTCTTTTTCCATTTTCTATTAGTTCATCATAAACAAACAAACAAATGAAAATAAAACATGCAACCAGAGAGGAAAATGAGGAAGTTTCCGCGTAACAGCAATGAATGTGGGCTTTTGAGCTACTTGCTCATTCACCTTGTGTATATTTTTCAGTCCAGATTAAGTCTAATTGCTTGTGGAATATCTACATGTTTTAATGGACCACTATTGAATCTACCTGACTATATGATTAGTGGGTGTGATAGAATCATCTCATAAACAGTTTTGATATAATTATATGATGTCCTGTGTTCATAGAATCTATCTGTTCCAGGGTCAAGAGAGTTAGCTAAGGGACATGGATGATATTGGACTAAAAACAAAAAGGAAATGCACTAAAGCAGTAACATGTAAGATAGGACAGTAGTAAAGGGAAAGATGACAAAGCCTCAGATAATTCAGGAAAACAATAGCAGTATTAATAAAATGTAGACTTTTATTATGTAAATTGTGCTTTATTTTTTCAAGAACTGTTAAGAGAACAAACTAATCATTAGTTTCAAACAAGAAGAGAATGATAATTTTTAAAATTCTTGAAAAAAGGAAAACTGAAAAAAGTAGATTAAAGGCAGAGGCAAGCAAAAAGGACAAACAAAAATAAAACATGTAAAAAAATTAAGATATTGATGAATAAATCAGACAAATTAAATGTAGGTTTTAATAATAAAATAGAAAATTATTGCAGTATTAATCTAAAGAAAAATCTAAATAATATTGTTTAATATCCCACAAATCACCAAATGTAGAAAATTAAAACTACAAGGAGAAATACACTGTGAAATTACCAGTCAAAGGCAATGTTATTAGTATCAGACAAATGAATTAGA
Source organism: Uropsilus gracilis (assembly GCA_004024945.1). Taxonomy (NCBI): domain Eukaryota; kingdom Metazoa; phylum Chordata; class Mammalia; order Eulipotyphla; family Talpidae; genus Uropsilus; species Uropsilus gracilis. The sequence continues at coordinate 24,158 of PVHY01000270.1, read as the reverse complement.
AGGCAAAACAATCATAACTATAGTAAAGGAAGGTCATTGTATTATTATACTCTTTTTTTTCTTTTGAAGTAACATTGATTTGCAATATTTCATTTGATTAAAGTAGTTTGGCTCACACCAATTCAGTGTGTTAATCATCCCTACCAAAACACCCATAGTCAAGGTCATTTTATAATGACAAGTGTTTTTTATTTGTTTGTTTTTTATATTGTCTTTTCTTTATTTTAGTATTATTATTTTTTTAATTTATAGATATATTTCACATCTTTGTATTCTCTGGGAATCACCCACCACCTTCCCTACCTGACTGCTCCCTCCCTTCTAATGATAAGTGTTGTAATTTACTAGGAAGTTAAGCATTTTTTATATGCAAGTAATAGCACAGGTTTAATATAGTTAAAGCAAAAATGAAAGAGATGTAAGAGAAATACAAATATTTCAAAATCACAGTGGAAGATTTTAACTTATTTCTTAGAAAAAGTGATTGGTCACAAGGATGAAAACTTGGTAAAGATAATTTATGTTTAGGTAATATTATCACAAACTAACAGATCTGAAGAACATATAGGATATTGTACCCAAATAACTGTACTATATTAGTTCTTTTTCAGTAAATATAAATACAATTTTATTGATGTTGATCTTAATTTGACAATTCAACAATTTGAATTGTTGAACAATTTGAACAATTCAACAATTGTTCAAGTTCTAAACACAAACAAAGCATGCTATCTCAACACAAATTTATTTCTAAGTTAAAAATAAATAGCTTAGAGATAACAAAATCTCCATGTTTTAGGGAGGAAGGTCATTTTATATACAACTTAAATAAGAAATCAAATGGAAATTAGAAAACATATTTAATTAAACAAATAAAAATATACTATATAACAAAACTTGTAGGGTGCAGCTAAAGCAGTACTGTACTTACAGCAAAGACTTTATCCTGTATGTGTTAGAAAGGGGCGGGGGGGGTGACAAATTAGTGAAATAAATGTAAGTAATTAGGATAAAGCTCTCCAGTTTCTGTTTTACATAAAATCAAAAGGCTTTGTGATTTAAAATTATCATCATTTATGTGGCAATTCAGTGTGAGCATTCTTGATTATTCCTGATTGGAAGTGTTCTTGAACATCTATTTAGTATTGAGTTCTCCAGGTTCCTTTCATCTTGTTGCTTATTCTCCTATTGGTTCTCAGAATTTTTTCCAGTTAACAAATAGAAGAAAAAAAGAAAGAAAGAAATAACAATCACATGCAATTATTTGAGAGACATTTCCTTGAAGAGGCATACACATTTGTCCCTGAATTTCACTGATATTAATCATATGGCCTTATAAGGTAGTGGGGGGGGGGAGGTTTAAAAATGTAATAAAAAAATGTGTTCAAGAGATTATGACTCTCACAACCTCTGTTGAACAATATATTGGAAATAAACATAAAAATTAGTTCAAGAATGTGAGAGGAAACAAAATCACAAGTTTGTGTGCATACAATTTTAAAAAGTTTCTGAAACTTATATAGAAGTAAAATAGGTGAGAATATATGAGGCGCTCCTCAAGAAAAAAGAATACAATGTCATAACTTGTACAAAAGATTAAAACATCATAAAGTTATAGTAATAGAAAGCAGTATGATACTGGTGCTTTCTTAACCTAATAGACCAATGGAACTGATATTTTTAAAAAAGTTTCCACAATTGTACAAAAGATTATTTTATAGTCATGGTAACAAGTAGTGATCTGAACCAGCTTTAAGCTGCTCAAATAATCAACATTAACTTAACTTAGTGAAGTGCTTTGTAAGTCAACCAAGTAGTATTGTTCTTCTTTTCTGAATATCAGTTAATCAGTGAGAGACTCTTGCTAATAAACCCACACCTTTTATGTGGGTTTATGTGCCAATTATGAGTAGTCTTATTTTAACAAACTGCATTTTCAGAATATGTCAGTTCATTTGTATTTGCTCCATTCTTCACAAGAATATGAATTTTCTCAACTGTTTGTTCGTTTTAGAACCTCCTTTTTTTGTCTTTATTTTATTTTCAGGCTTAAAACGTATATGTCAAAGAAAATTAGGATACAACAAGATATTAATATGACAAATATTACAAATTTTAAAACATTAAGACAACTTGAAATTTGGATACAATGATAGAAGTAACAAATGGGGATGTTCTCTGATATCCTAGTTAGGAAAATTTTTTGTGTATTTTAATAATTTTTAAAAATTTTTTGTGGGAAGAAAGGAAGTTACGTAGATAAGTATACATATTACAATACCATAATTATGAAATTATAACCATGCAAAATAATATATTATTTACTGATGTGTGATTTAAAAGTTTCAAATACCACTGGAATGGCAATTATCAAATCCAGTATACTGATTATTATTTCTGGAAATGCATAATGGGGGATAGAAGAGATATCCACAGAGAATGTCAACTAGTTCTGTGATGGTTGTAGAAACTCCTGTTAAAAGCAGATCTCTTCCTCACTTAAAACAACAACAACAAAAACACACGAATAAATACAGTTGTCTTTATATTTTGCATTGGGCAGTCGGCTCATCATTTGTATGAACAGAGTGCGGAATATAGAACTAGATCACCACATATATGGATGCTTGATTTATAGCAGAGATGGTGTCATGGATAAGTAAGGATTAAATGGTGTTGAGACAATTGGATGCCCTTTCTTACACAATGTATGTGAAGTGAATTTCATGTTCAATAAATCCTTTATAAAGAGTTTAAAATTTTAAAACCTTTTAAAATATCTCTATCCAATGATACAGAAATCCCACTTCTAGGTAAACAACCTAGGTAAATAACCTAAAATGTCTTTGAGAGAAATATGAAGATATGTTTTTTAGAACATATATGTCAGAATTTCTATTTATCCAAAATTAAAAGTAACCCAAATGTTCACAAAAATAGCATGGATAAATAAATGGTGACATATTTGTATATGGAAATACTGCACAACAATTCAAATGAAAAGAACAAGAACTTTACATAAGAACATTGATTGCTAACATAGAAATTGACAAAATAGCTAAATAAAATTATAGATAACCTATGATTCCACTTATAGACTGTTCGAAACCAGTGAAGCTAAACTATACTAAGTCTGCAAAATTAGGTGATCAAGATATAAAGAAAAGCAGGAAAATATAATATCACATTATGAATGAGAAAATCAAGACCCAAGAAGATGGTAAACTAAATTTATACAATTAGATCAGTAGGAAAGTCAGATATAAAATTTAAGTGTTGACTTTTATAGTACATTTTCTTGTGGCTGAGACTGCCTTACAACTTTCAGATTATACAAGAAATGTTTTTCAAAAATATTATCCAATGAGAGCAAGATTTACTGTGCATAATTAAGTTAAGCCATGGGAAACATCTGGTGTTCTGGTGTCCTTAATCTAGAACAACATAACCACTTCATCCAAGATTAGCTAGTGTGGGTGGGATGGAACAGGTCTGTAAGACACACTAAAGACTAATTATGCATTGCTGTTTACTCTGAGATTGAAACTAAACCATAACCTCAATGCAACTTTGAAAGTTAGGTAGCTGTATAAAAGAAAAATAAGCCTGTATTCAACAAGTTCCACTTTTAAGAGTGATATATTAGAGTTATTAAAAAAATCATTAATTTCTCTACAACTTTATACTTTATGTGAGTATTCTTCCATCTACTTACTCCTTTGATCTCTTCAAACAGCCTGTGGAGTAGACAAGACAGTTATTAACAGCCCTCATTTAAAAGTGGGGAACTTGAAATTGGGAAATATTGAGCAACAGACTTAAGGTCTTATAAATAGTAAATGGTTCTTAACTCCAGCAGCAGACATTGAATCTGGTTGTACCACTAATTACTTGCTTGACTTATGGTGAGTTAATTCTCAGCTTAGACTCATTTTCCTTTCTCTGTCTGTGTCATGATATCTACCTGTAAACCTGAAAAAAGAATAGTCAGAAATGTATAGAGGATAATTCATGTGCCCTGATTAGTATGTGAGGAAGTATTTTATTAATAGTCTTTGCAAAAAATCCCTTATGCTCATCAGTGGGAAGATGTCATTTTATTAAGAAGCAGCACTACTTGAGATAGGATTCTTATGAAACCTTTGCTAGGACAATTGTTTTGAGCAAAAGTAAGTTCATTATGGGAGTGGCAATTGTGTGCATAAGAGAAGATTGTCTATGTCTCAGATGATGAAACAATGTATTTGCAATAGAACAAATATAAAAAATAGCTGAAATCAATTAAAACAAATCCATAGGAAGAGAAATTATTTTGTTATAGCAGTGATGAACTTTGCTTTTTCTATAAGGCATTTCTAAAACTGAGGTCTGTCAAGTAATAGAGTATAATGGGATTGTTAATGTTTTGCTCACAGTGTTAGATTGAGCATAGTGATCAACTTCATCAGTACAAGAAAATAATGTCAGGGACACCTCTTTACTCAATTTCTGGATAAAAATCATCAGTTAGTACACTGATCTTGGTTCTCCACCCTTGCCTTCAAAGTCTAGATATATGATCTTTGCTGAGGCATGAAATATTTCTGTTAACATTTCCTCATTTGTAAATAAGTACTAATACTTCAAACTTGGAGTTGTTTTGAGAATTATGCAACTATGTCTAGCACAATACCTGGTATATAATGGTTTCTTAAAAAAATTTCCTAAAAGTCCTTAAATTTTATAGCAGTAGCAAATAATTGAATTTTGTTTTCTTTCTAATATGGAAAATATATTTATAGTCACTTATTTTCTAACAGACTGATAAAAATGTATATTTAAATAATATTCATCACAGTTATGATAATATATCAATAATATTTAATGTAACATTATAACATTATAATATATTATACTGATAAATATTACTTGCATTAGATGAAATATATTAGTATAATCAATATCAGAAGAATAAGTGATAAAATGTTAAAAATAAAATGAATGTTTCAATAAAAACTTAATGAAAATTCAAGGAAAATTATGGAGAGCTGACTAATGAGTTAAGCTAACTCCTTGGCACTTAGTAAATGTCACTGAAAGTAGAAAATTTATTGCCAGATGCTGGGTGTGTGTCAATTGTTGGAATAATGAATTTCTAAAATATGAAAAAGACAAATATCTAAGAACTGAAATATAAAAATGGTCAGAATAGTTATTAAGTTGAATCATTTATGGTGGGTGACCAAAGGCATAACATTCATTTGATTTATGCAAAACTTCCTGTGGTAGTAATTGTACAATAAAGAAAGAAATAGTTTGGCACCCTCTATAATCCAAGGCAAGCAGCAAACACTGCAACTCATTTTTTTTTTTTTTTGTATTATGGTGTTGTTTGATTTACTATATGGGTAAGATGATACAGTAGTATCTGTTGACCTTACCAAGTCTGAAATAAGGTTTGTAAACCTTATAAATTGGAGCACAAATGTGATTCCCTTCCTCTCACCCCCTCACAGTGACTAAAATTGAGCTCCTTATCTAATGACTCTTCCTGTCTCTGGAATTTGACATGTTTTGTTCATCATGAATACTAGCCAAAATAAGACCAACTGCAGTTCAAGTTCATTTAGTTAAGTGTTGTTACCTCAATATTATATTTACAGCTCCAAACACACACACACACACACACACACACACACATACATGCAAACATCCACACAAGCACATTTCTGAATACATATATCCCTTATCAACTCTTTTTGAATTGCAAGGAAGGTAAAATCCTTCAAAGTCTAGTTTTCTCCCATTTCTCTTCATGAATCCCTCCTGACCACTCCCACAGTAAATACTGCCTTTCAAATTTAAGTTCTATACGTGCTTTTATAAGTGCTCATTCATCATTTCATATGTCTATTTTCTAATTACATTGTAAATTACTGGAAGGTTTTGGTGTCATATGGGCTTGCATTCTTCACAGAGCTTTCCTTGCAGATTTTGCTAGATAAATTGTTGTTTCTGACTTTAGCAGATCTGGGCTTTGTCCTTCCTTTCCTTTTAATCAACACAGACAAGGCACCAGCCACCAATATTCCTTGTATTTCTGTAATGAAATATTAATTATCTTGTCAGATAGTTCACTGTTCACTTGTCTTCTTGACTTGTTCTGTTTCACATTGGTAGAGATATTCTTGTTTAATTCATATTCCCTATAGGAACTGTTCCTAGGACAGTTTCTGGCTTGTCCTGCCTCAGGAAATATTTGAGAAATGATTATGTGATGAGACAAAATTTACTAACTTTCAGTTCTTCATGCAAATCATTAAAACAATTCTTCTACTCATTTTACTCTCTTCTAGTAAGGAACAACTCTTTTTGCTGAGAAGAAAATTAAGTTGATCTACATAATAAAGAGGCTAAGAGAATGACATTATAGTAGCTGCAAGATTAAGGACAGTGGCTAAATTTTTGTTATGTGCTCCCCTGGATTGGTTATCAGATCCTTTTTAAAATCCATATATGGGCAAAAGTAAAGAATGAAATGCTTTTAATTCCTTTCACCTGTTGAACTCTTCAGGGTGAACATGATGGGGCTCATGTGCTGATCCATGTGGATCTGGCTGCTTTTGGACTGTAATTAAAAGGATGAGTGAAACTATGGATCAAATAAAATCAGAGAGAGTCTTGGGGCAGGTTGTTTCATAAGCAGGATTTTGGCAACGGTAAACTGTGGACTGAAATGAGTACAGAATGCTGGCAGTTGTAGTTTCAGTTACATTGTCTTTCTATGTTTCCCCAAACTTTCCCAGTCTGACCTTCATCTCTTGGCTAAATTTGAGAATCAACATTCAGTGCCTTATCTTACAAAGTGGGATTAGAACTCATTCTCACAAAATCAATGTAAATACACACTACAAAATATTTTCTTTATCACCAAGTCATATGTATTAACCAAGAAATAGACCCTAATGTCCAACAGTGTAGAAATAAATCAATTTTATCATGGTTATATAATGTAGAACTATGTGACCTAATACACTGTGAAAGAAAATTTAATAACATGAAAAATATTTTAAAATATTTAGAGTATAATAAAATTGTATCAGATGATCCACCAGACATTGCCATTAAATAAAATGTCCAATTTATATGTAATAATTTACATATAAATTTACAATTTATATGTAATAAATTTTTCAAAATTTCAACTATGTGCATCTTACTTTTGCATTCAGAATAATAAAAAAAATACACAAACATTTTTTAAAGATAATAATGTTGTTGAAAACTGAATATTGAAGAAATGTGCACATTAATTGAAATAAAATCCATAGACTCTCTATTAGCATCTGATCCACTCCCCTGAAAAATAAAAAGAAAGAAAAAAGAAAAAAATCCTTGCTGGGGCCAGGAGAAAGAGGAGAGGCAAAAAGAAGGAAGGAGGAAATTGAAGACCGCTCATATGTCCTGTTAAATGGAATCTGCCTGAGCTTGCTGTGCTTAAGCTGCCAAACATCTTTTCTCAAAGAAACATTGAGGAGCTGCTGCTATGCCTGATGAAATCAACCTGACCACTTGTATTTTGTCTGCTTTCCTCCTCCGCCCCCTGTGCATTGTGTAAGAGAAAACTTAAACCATCTTCCTGTCAGGTGGAGCAAGAGAATGAGTACCAGGTGGACATGCTCCTGGTCTTCAGGCATCAGTCGCAGTTTCGGGGGTAGAGGGCCAGTTCCTGTCCCAGGGCATGGTGTTCCTGTGCAGAGGATTGGCTAGGTACACTGGGCTTTCTTCATCTCCAAATGTCAGAGTTTTATGTTGAGCCAGATACTAGTGCTATGGGGCTGAATGACTAGGAGGAATCCATTGGGGCATTTAATTACTTTGCAAGAGGAATTTTACCTGGCAAGTTCAAGTCAGAATTCTTTTGGTGACTTGAATGAAAACTGGGATGGGGAAAGAACTTGGAAGCAGCAGAAAGTTACATTAATTCATTTGGTCATTCACTGGGTAGTCAATGAGATAAGCAGATGAATGAGAGGAGCTCTATCCTTTAGGAAATCCTGCTCTGGTCTGGGAAACAAACAGCTAAGTGTGGTATGATCTGACAATGGTGAAGGGAGATTCTAGGGTTTGCTTTGGAGATACAGTCAGTGACTCATTTGCAACTAGATCAATACTACTTAAATGTGGACACTAATCTTTTGCATTTGTGTATATTTAAGTATAGAAAGAGAATAATAACATTTATAGGATATACTAGATTTCAGAATAAATGGTCCCAATCTTGGTGCAGCAACTAACTGATGTTTGTGGTTTGGGGTAAGCTACACTCTTGCATCAATTTTTCAAAAGGTCTTGATGTCATTAAAGCAGCATTCATGTGAAAGTCAGTAAAGGATATCTTTGGTATAACTGCATCCTCCCATCTGAAATAAAACAAATTATAGATAAGAGAACAATCATAAACCTTGATTTCTTTCTTCTCTTTCACTTCCTGATTCTTTCTTGATTTCTAGTTGTGGTCCCATTCAATCTAAGCTTTATTGAGTCTTTTACTATGTCAAGGTACTCTCTGGTAAACAGAGATATTCAACCTAGAATAATTATAAACAACAACAAACTGGAAATGTAACCCACAAGTAAAGCAGTAACCCAGAAGCTGGCTCACAAAAGTCATTGACCTTTCATCTAGTTTCATTCGGAGCGCGGTTTGAACTGCATGCAGTTCTACTCTAGTCTGGTAAGATTCACTATTATTTATATACTGCAACTTAGTACAGACTTGTCTCTGGTTATTAGCAGTGAGCAGAAATTAACTGATAAGTAAGCACTTAAGTGGGAAATGATGAGGCAGAATAGATTAGTGGTTTTTTTTTTTTCTTGCATGAAAAAAGGCAAAAGAAATTGTATTTCAGAAAATAACACATAGCTGGCTTAAGAAAGTTTTAATGGAAAAGGAACCATTGAAGTTGCACATTGAATAATGGAATCATGTTTTGTAAGAACAATGTGGAGAATCAGGGCAGGACATAGTGACTAATATTACAAAGGTACAAACATGGGCAGAAACATGAAAAAGGGAAGAGTAGAATTATACACAATTAACTTAGTGGCAGGCCATACAGTAGAAATGGCTCATGGTGCCTAATCATAGAAGGTCATGGGCACCAGTATTTAAGAAAATGACTATATGGTAGGTAATAGAGAGCTTCTGAGTGTTTATAATTAGAAATGTGGGTGACTAAAAAGGAAAGTGTGCATGTTAAAATAGCAAGAAGAATATATTTAAAAAATTAAGTATTTGTCTAAGCAAATACTTTATAGCAGTAGATACTTCAAGGGGGAAAAGTTTCCAGACCTATCCACAATTAACAATAAAATTCCAGTAAATAAATGATACCCAATTCAAAGTTTTCAGGCATGTTAACAAGTTTTGGAGAAGTTAGGTAGGTCAGGTGAGGTGCTATATTGAGAAAAGGCAGTGAAGACAGAGCAGATTACACTGAACTTCCCGGACACAAGGCAGGTATCAACTAGTAGATTAGAAAAGTGGGTTAGGAGCTGAGCCTGAAGATGTAGTTATACTTTCTGAGTGATCAGAAAGTGATGATTTGTAATCATCACTATTAGTTGAAAATGGAATTTGTAAATATATGTAGAGAGAGGGAAACAGTGAGAACTGAGTAAAGAAGAAATGTAAGAGAGTCTCTTCTGTCTGAAGACATCTGAATTCTAGTTGGTGAGTCTGGCCAGCACAGGTAGAAGCACAAATTTTTAACTTTCTTGACTATATTCACAAGAATATAGTCTTGTTCATTCCAAGACTTGTTTATTCCAAAACCCTCACATTTGGTTTGAGTCAGTGTGTGACCACAGGAATCTGACCTAGGTTAGTGTAACTCCTAGATGTCCGTTTTGCTTCAGAGAGGGCCTTGGCTCACCTTGCACTCTGTTCAACATAGTCACGTCCTAATTATAGAAATGAGATGTTGAAAGCACATTTTCATATAAATAATGCATATAAAATGATTTAAAAATTATCATCATACTATTAATATTTCTGCAGGTAGCGTAAATAATTACCACAATTAAAACAACACCTCACTCAAAATAAACAAAGCATTGACACAATATATATTCATATCTTACTTGACAATCATGGGTCAGAGACTCTGGGAATAGCTTATTTGAGGCCACCGAGGGCCTGTATTAATACCTCATTGTACCCTTTTAAGATGTATTTGTCCTAATGCAAGAGTAGTAGAAAAGGATCTCATTTCTTCCCTTTAACTTTTAGTTTAAAGTTTTGAAAGCAATTTAGAATGATTGACAGTCATTTGGGAGGATGGAGGAAAGTTTACTGAACAAGAGAAGGTAAATTCAATTCAGGTGAACTTGACTGAGTATTTAATGAAATAGAGCTTTGCCCACCTCTTTGTGAGATGGGGTGAGTCAGAGGAACCCTGTCTTTCAGCCCCTCAGCATTCCTGTCATCGTGATGTGGCCAGACAAAGCTGAATGAGGTAAAAGTATTACCTAGAAAAATAAATGCAATAGTTTTGGTTTTGTTCATTTTCTGACTAGGCGGATAGCTGAAAGTTCTTCCCAATGTTAGGAAAGAAAAGAAAACATCTTGACTAAAGCAGCCATTCTGCTACAGTCACCAATGCATCCTAGCATCATTTATTTTAAAATATGGAACTTCTTTCTCTCCTAGCTTGTCTACATATACTCTTAGAACTCAAGGGCCTTAACAGCAGACTGTAAGAGGCGGATAGAAGCATCCTATAACCCAGGTCAAGAAGCTACAGGGTTTTTGGACCACTGCCAAGCTGCCAGATGAACCTGATAGAGCTCCTAAATAACAGCATGGCCTCAGCCTCAGGCCTGACTTCACGCTATTCCAGTCGTGTGACCTGTCTCCTCCACTGATCTAAGATAACACTTATCACAGTTTGCATTGGAATCAAGTTACTTGTGTGTGTGCTTACTTCCGACACTAGGCAAGCGAACAGTGACCATGCCTTACTCAATTCTATCCCCCAGAGCACTTGGCATTGGCCCTGGCACTCAGAATCCCAGTAAGTGTGCAAGGTTGACTGGAATGTCCTTGTTTCCCAGTTTATACCAGAAGGATAAAATGCACATTGTGCTTAAAGTCCTGGATCTGATTTCAGAGGCCAGGCTCCTAATAGCCATGAGAGCTGTGATTTGCTCTCTGCCAACAGCGATCAGGGTCTTCCACATTTGTACCTATTTTTATGTGGGTAGTTGCAGAAGTTAATGTCTGTTACTCTTTGGTGTGTGTATCACTTATTAAGATATACATATAATATTGATATTGATATACAATATAGACTTAAAGGTATATATATATATATATATATCTTGCTATATGAGTCTTACTTTTTTCTGCTTCTATTATTTTATAAAGTAAATTCAAGTGTGAAATTTCTTTTGGTTCATTACCTCTCTATTTTTTGTTGATCCATACATAACAAAATATAATGTAGATAAGTCACTTAACTAAATTTTCAAAAACTTTGTTTAAAAGGAATGGAAAGGTGTGAAATAAAAAAGAAAGAATATTGCATTATTAACGGTGAGAATTATCATTCTTTAGCTGACTGTTACTCTCAGACTGCTAAACAAAATTCCCTTATAAGTATCAGAGATTTGTTTCTTATTAAAACTCTGAGATGGACTTTGCTAATTCTATTTGACAGATAAAAAAGCAACTTAGGAATGTCAAAAAATTCTCCAGCATAATAGATCTTGTCAGCAGTAGAATCAGTGATAGAATCAGAGTTCCAATTCAGACTGAGCTACCACTACCCTGTTCTGCACTTTCTACTACTTTCAGCAAATCATTTATGATCTCTGGGTATCAGTTTAGCAAAAAATGAAATCCTATATCATAATATTCATGAAAAATGAAAATGTAGAATAACCACTTATGGAAGCCTGAAGGAGCCAGCACATCTTAGAGATCATCATGTTACTAAAGATTTAGACCAGCAGCCCTATCAATCAAATCCTGCTTTCAAATGAAGGCAATATTCAAAAGTTAGTCATCTTGTAACAAAAATCTCTGTTCTGATTGTTTTCAGTGCCTTGATTTTTATATTCCAAGATCAATTTATTAAATTTTGTCTCCCATGAGTTCAGGTACACGTGCCTGCATAATTAGAGGAGTTATGTGAAAAATAAAAGACAATCTAATTATTCTTATGGTAATCCTTATAAGAATTATGTGAAAGTAGTGTTTTCACATTAATTTGTAGGAATAGGAAATTCTTTTGTAATTCATCTTGTCAATATCCTTAGAAGGAAATGTTCACATGTACACACTTTTGACCCACTACCAATTTCTTTGGTGCTGTAATATAAAAGGGAGTGAAATCTTTTTTAAAATATATGAATATATTTGTCACAATTGTATTTTTATGTACCTGACTTCCACCCAAGTCAGACTGAAGCACTTACCACTTATGAGAATGTAAAGTGGGGAAGGAGAAAGAGGAGAGGGGAGGGGGGGGAGGGGGTCAGAGAAAGTGTTGTTAAAAGATAGGATTTATGAATTATTTTACCGTCTACTTAAGATCGGCAAGATTTGAATATAGCTTTTTATTACATTATTTATTTTATTTTACATCGTTATCTACCCCAGGGTTCTCCCACCACCTCATCACCCAGGCACCATATAGCTAGTCATATCAGAAGAGATAAAGGGGATTCCCATTCCTTCCATTTGCAGTGATTGTGAGAGTAAAAAAAGAAAACAACAGGTAGATCAGATACCAGGCTTCTCTTCCCCACCCTCATGTGCAAAGAGTTGTGGAATTACTTTAGAAATACCCAATTAAATCAGTTAAAACTAAAAACAATCAGAATAAACATCTACTTTTATATTTAGAGCAGGTTACTGTCTAAAACACTAGAGAATTTCAGTTTTCAGATTAACACCAAGACCATGTGAGCAATGAGGATGAGATGGCATAGCAGGAAGATGAACCAAACATAAAACAGATGTGTCCATTATACCATGTTTTACAGTGGCAGTGACTCACATATTGAGCCTCTACTGAAATAGAGTAAATTGACTGATGAGGAATATGAAAAAAATACTGTCACATGGAAATGTGAGAGTTTTCTCTTTCTAGTTTGTTACTGAATTTTGAAATATCTGAATTTTTAAGAGTTATTTTCAAATAAACCTGTTTCTACAATTACAATGAAATTTTTTTTTGTAAATAAGATCTATATACAAGACTAGCATTTCATTCAAAATCAGTTGGAAAAATTTAATTAGTCAATGAATGTAGCTGTAAAAAGCTTCATTTTTACTTTTAGAAAAATTTGATTATTAAAAAACAAATCAATAACAAAAGTTTGTATTGTATGAGATTTAAATTTGATATTATTCAGCTGGGCATTGTAATATGTGAACTGAAAATACAATTTTAATTAAGAACTTAGTTTCTATTTTATTTTGCTTTAGAATGAACTGAAACAAAAATAAAAAAGATTTTTATAGTAGTTTGATAAAACTTTCAAATGAGTAATAAAAGATAATGCATTTACTTCAGCTTTGACTTGTAAAAATACATATGGAAGAAAACTTCTACATAGCTGCAAAGGGCAGTATATTTGCAAGTATGTGAGCTGAAATGTTTACATTTTGTATAAAATATGTTAAAGCTGAAAATATGTTAAAACTGAAAATATAGTTCAATTTGCAAATTTTGCACTGAGCTTATAAAAATCAAATATAATATTATCTTGATAAAAATACATGTATAGAGAGGATTCAGTTGAAAGTGCCAACAATTTCAAATTTATTGATAATAAAATGGAAATTTAAAAAGTATTTCAGGCAACTGATTAACAATCAGTTGAAACTAATAAGACCATATTGAAAAAGTACACTCTTCTAAAGCACCAGTATCATGGTATTAGAAATAATTACAATTAAGAAATTTAGCAAGAAGGAACAGCCGCCGATGGACTCCAAATGAACCCAGATTGGCTGCCCAAAGCAAGTTAAGACTGAAAATCTAAGTTGGGCATGGTGGCACATGCCTGTAATCCCAGCAACCTGGGAGGCTTAGGCTAGGAATCACTTGAATCCTTGGGTTCGAGACAACACCTGGCAACATAGAGAAGATTTGATCTCTTAAAAAAAAAAAAAAAAAAAGCCGGCAGCATGTTTCACTGTGCCCCAGAAACATAGGTCCTCTTCCAGGAGAAGAACATTACTCCAGAAAAAGAAAAAGAGACTGAAGGGCTAAATGTGGACCAGTGAACGGTGACAAGAGAAGATGGAGTAACCGGAGTGGGGGGAGGTGTGAAGGGGTGGCATACCCAAGGGGAACAAAAGCCATACAAAGATGACTGAAGTTGTATGATATGAAAAGTAAATAAAAATTTAAACAAAACAATTAAGAAAATAAGTTTGTTATCACAACACCATTCAGTTAATTCGCTGAGTTTAGTTCTTTAATATATAAAATAAAAAATAATAACTTACAATAACTTAAAATGCTTTAATGTACATGGACAGAGTTACTGAGATGTTTTAGGATAAGTTTCATTTTTGAAAATAGATTTGGATAATACTACTATTAAGTTCATCAATGTCACATAACAATTATGTCAGTCAATACAATAAAATTGCAAACATGTTAAATCATTTTAGTTCTCTGTTCTCAAAAGGGTTCTAGATAAAAAGACACTATATGATTGCCATCCATGTGTGTATATATATGTACACATACAAATACAAATTTGTACATATACAAATATATGTGTGCATATATATGTAACAGGCATTTCTCCATATGGCTGTTTTATGCCCAAAATAAAGACAAAGGCTAGAGATGAAATAAAATTTAATATTTTTTCAAGCATAAGAAAGAGAGTGTAAGGAATTTCTTTGAAGTGCTAAAATGATTGTGCTGGGTGATGGAGATTATGAATTCTCTTTTTTTTTTCTTTAGCTTCTATTTTAAAAATTGAGATCATGTTATTTTTACAAGAAAAAATTACTCTAGTGGAAACAGCAACAACTACCACAGAAAGTGTTAGGAGTTTCCTGGAGCCAGAATAGCTTTAACTACTACTCAAACTTTGCAGGCAGCAAGGGTGAAGATGCAGGCAGAGAATGACAGTTTCCTCCTCACCTCCAGAACTCCTGCCTCACTGCAACTGTCAAAGCATCAGCTGTCAATATGTTCTTTCCTTGCCCTCAAAACCCAGCCAAGGTAGCACTGGCATATAAAGTCATATTTGGAGGCTAAAGTGAGTGGAGCATTTTGTATTTATATCCATAAACACTCCTGTGTATGTTCCAATGACTTCAGGGGACTTTCCACAGTCATGGGTGTCCTGTGTCTGGTGTGAGGCAACTCAACCTGGCCTACTGAGCTCCCTGGACACTGATGACTGGGTGAAGGGTGGGTTCCATTGCCAAGATATCTTTCTCAATGACACCTGCCTCCTATACTGTTTTCTATGATAATTACTTATATGCAAAATTAGTGGTAGGATGATTTGTGTTTTCTCCTCTCTGTGATTATTAACTCCAAACATAATGATTTAAAGAATAAAATGACTTAATGATTTGCAAATTGGATATGATTAGCAATTTTTCTAGATGATTATTCTGATTAATATAAGTAACAGACATGTGCATGTCAGATAAATAAAATCTGTAGAAAAGCTGATGACACAAAATCAATACTAGGTAAGTGTTGGTTATTTGACACTGTGGTGAAGCAAACCTTCCTGTATAGAAGAGAACAGTTCAGTGAAGAAAAGGAGGGTCTAATAGGTGATGAGAATATCAATATATCACTTAGGAGATATATTGAATGCAGAGAATCCAGGAACAAAAGAGTGAAGAAAGTAGATTACATTCTTGCCCCAAAAGAATTGACAATTTCAGAGGATGAAATTTAGTCAACTAAGTGTATGTAATATTGCTCATCATCATGCAAAATTCTAGCCACATGAGAAAATATAAATATAAGCTAGTACATGGATCAAAGGAGTTAAAGAAAGATAAATAGAAGTCAAGGAGTTGACTAAATCATTGTATCTGCTCCATTGATGTATTTAGAAGGCACCAAAAACATCAGGATTCTTTACATCATTTAACAGAAAGGAAGCATTTAGATAAAGTAAAAGTACATTATGGTTGTGAAAGACACAATTACATTGCCTGCTCAGCAGTCTTTCCCGTTCCTTTTTGTTAATAGAATTTGTTTTGTTTTGTGTGACATAGTAATGTTGTCAGAAACACTGGGTCTAAATTTTTTTTCCTGCTTGGTGCAAATTTCCAGGGAATACCAGGAATACCAGGGGGTATTCCTGGGTTTGTTAAAGGCTAATGCATTTGCTAGTGTCTCCTCATTTTGTCAGTGATTGACTTGGAGAGTCATGAGTCTCTGTTCTGGTTAGTGGGAAATGAGGGGAAATATGTTGGAAAATTTCAAATAGAAAAATTTGAAGTTATGATTAGTATACAAAATTCATTTGACAGTTACTTGGAGAAATCAAGATGCTATGTGACTTTGATTCATTAAGATCTTATTTGTTTCACCATCTCCCAAAGCAACAGTTTTCCAGTTGCAATATCAGGGCTCCTAAGATCTGTGGGATTCTTTTAAGTCTGTTATTTCCTCCTTTTTCCAAATACATAGCTCCATGAAGCTAAGTTTTAATGTATAGCAACAAAGTCAATATTATTATATATCATTTTTAATAAAGTCAGATTAAATATGCATACTGTTCCACCACTAAATTTATTTTCATGTTATTTTAATAAAATAATACTTTAATATTAAAATTCATTATGATTTTAAAAAATAAAACTTTTAATATCTCATTGTATTTTTAAACATAATAAAGATCAATAGATAGTTCGGCATAAATAATACCTGTTTAGGTTCTTAATCAATTAATGTAGAAAAAAATGTGGTGTCCATTTGGTGACCATACTCAAGAGTTCTTTTTAGGATCATGAAGGAATTATGAATTTGTGAGTGTCAAGTGGTGATGCAATTCAAGTTATTTGGACTTTAAGAATTTACATAAAATATCTTTCTGTGTGTTTTCAACTAAATATTACTTTTTGTAACACAAATTTTTGTTCTAAGATTTATTTATTCTGATATATTTAGATCAAGTTAACTCATTTTAATTATAGAATACTATCATACTATATGTCTATATATCACAATTGGCTTATTTATATTTATTAATTAATTTATTTAATGAGCAGATATTGGGTTACAACATTGTGTTTTTGAAGTACAGGATCTCCTCTTTCTGGTATTATACTGCACTGAACATCAACATTGATAGTCCAACTCCATAGTCAATTGTGCTAACTCCCTGCTTTGTTTTTGCCCCTCTCCATGGCAAATTTGCTCCTCTCCATGGCAAATAAACTCAAGTCTCTTCTGATGATTGAATGTATATCTTAAAAGTGAGCTCTTGATTTGTGGGTAGGTATAACTTGCTGAACTTTATTAAAAATGTTTAAAAATTTTAATCACTCAGTGTCATACACTTAAATAAAGATTAAATGTAAATATATTCCTGGGTTTTCTTCAATTTTTCCTTTCATTTATTTCCTGGATATTCAAGCCAATTTCACCTTTGTTTGGTTTCTCTGTATTCCACAAGTGACACCAAATGCTATTTATCATCCTTCTTCTGGCCTATGTCACTTTGCTTCATCCATGTTGCCACAGATGGTATTAGTTTATCTTCTTTATCATTCAGTAGTCTTCAATTAAGTATATAAAAGCTATATTCTAGATTCACTTGATATGTTTTTAGGCAGTTAGGTTATTTTCACAGCTTGGCTATTGTAAATACTGTTGCAGTAAACACATTTGAATTAGTATTTTTGTTCTTTGTGTAGATACCTAGGAGTGGGACTGAAATTGATGGCACCCATTCAAGTTTCAACGATGTCATTAGCCTGTATTAAAATCAGGTTAAAATGGACAGAAGGTACCAACCAACAAGCCACAGGAAGAAAGTGGCATTTTTAAAAGGCAGCTTCCACCACCCAACTTCTTAACAGATTCATCTCACCCATGCACAGCAGTTACCAGTCAAATGCAATTTAAACAACAGTTTTATTTGCAAGGAAAATTAACCAGGAAAATGAAAGTTCCTTAATGCCACAAGTGACCATTTATTTTACCCCAAATACCATTTAGTCCGAAGGTCCCAAACACATGTCCAAGGCACCCTGCAAAATCCAGTCTTTCTTTTCCATCTTCTCTTTGCTTTTTCTCTCTCTGACATTCTGAGCTGTGGGTTTTTCAAGGCTCTTCAAATTTTTCCAACAGATGCTGATGCAAAGTCAGCTTTCCAAATATGCCATTTTGCTACAGCTCCACACACTTCCTTTACAAGTTTCTCTTCAGTGGTGTCTGCCCAAATCCCTCAGGCCCACCCTCAGCAGCCCCTGGTCACCCCTGGCCTGCCAGTCTGGCATTCAACTCTACACTGACTACTTCTCTGCCAGTCACTCTCCCACCATGGTTCCTTGTCACCATCACCTCACTCTTCTAGGGGCCTTCCCCTGGTCAGGCCACGTGGGCCTGTTCTATCAGTCCACCATTCTCATCTCCTTCTTCGCTCTTCACTTGTTCCTTTATCTGCCCTTTTCTCACTTCTCGCTTCTTCATGTGGGTCTTTCTCTCAGATCCTACCCACCACGGCATTTTGGCACCCATCCACTTTTCAACTGCAGCACGACCCTGTTTCAGGAAGATCCTGATACATAAAAACTGGAAGATCCATTTTTAAACTTTGAGAAACTTCTATAGTTTTCCATCTGGGCTGGATTTTCTGCATTGCCAACCAGTGGAAGAGGGTTGGTTCCTTTTTCTCCAGACTCTCACATTCATTTGTCCCTGGTCTTTTGAAATAAGACCTTTCCACAGATGAGAGGTGATATCTCATTGTGATATTAACTTGTGTCTCTCAGATGATGGGTGACAATGTACATATTTCCATGTGCTTCTTAGCCATCCATATGTTTGTAGAGCAGCAACTATTTAGTTCTTTGAGTCATCTATTTAAATGGATTATTTGTTTTCTTTTTGTGAAGTTGTGTCACCTCTTCATATTTTTAATATTACTTCCTTGTCAGATGTATGGTGAGAAAATTTTTTTCCTTTCCTTTTTTGATTGATGGATATATCAATGGTTTCTAATAATTTACTCTTATAAGTATTGTTGCAACCAATATCCTTCAATAACTATGAGGACTTCTATGCAGAATTGAAGATCAGCTTCTGTGTTACAGGGTTACATAGTCCTAACTTTATTAAATATTGTTAAAATGTTCTCCAAATTGTTTGGGTCATTATACAAGCCTAATTATACAGTATCAAAATTCCTTTGCCCTCTCTCATTAAGTCTTCAGCATTATCAGACTTGTTAATTTTTTTTAATGTCAGGTATGGATTAAATTTATTATTATTATTTTAATTTTGACAATATGATGGTAGGGGAATTGAAAGTTGCTATTGTTTAATCTAAAGATCTCTTTTTAGAAATTGGAAAGATTAGAAATGGGTATGTTAGTATCAAAAGAATTCCTGATAACAGCTATAACTTGAGGCTTATTTTTCTTACATATCTGTGAAGTTAAGTAGTTGCTAGTATTGGATTTGCAAATCACTAATGTAATCAAGAAAATTAGGCTCCACTATCTTTGTTGCATTATCCTAAGTTGTTGTCTTTACTTCTATGCTGTCATCTTATATTTGCAAGATGACTGCAACTATGAGATATTTATTTATGAGATATTAAAATACTTCATAGAAAAGAGGGATGATTCATGCACTCTTCTTTTAATCTTTTCACTTTTATCAGCAAACAAAATGTCCCTAATCTGCATGCCAGCAGACTTCTTTTAGGGTATATTTCTTGTATTTCTTCTTATCCCAAACTGTCTAAGATTTTCAAGGATCTTGATACTTTTATATGACTTAAAGAACTATTTTGTCACATTTCTCACAGAAAATAAATCTCTTTTGGTCAATAACATTAGTGTAATAACATAGTGTAAACAATATATAGTAGATCAATAACATAGTAGTCAATAACATAGTGTAAACAATATGTAGTAGATCCATTTCTAAAATTCAATTTAATAATCTATTTTTTTAATCAAAATGTTCCCTTGTATTTAATGTAATTGCTGCCCTGGCTGTCTTTAAGTTTACTATCTTAATTATCTGTTCTTGATTTTCTTTTAATAAATTCATGCATTCTTATGTGTGAATTAAAGATGTGCTATACAATTTATAACATGTTAAGATAATTTTGGCACTATAAGAAATAATAAAAAATAAGTTATTTGCTATATTAACAATTATGCAAGAAAGAAAATCAAATCAGTTCTTCAGGAAGGAGTGAAAATTTAGAGAAAGGTAAATATGTGAAAAATCAATGAACTCTAATATCATTTAAGTACATATCTTAAAAATGTTTAGACAACTATTAACTAAGAAAAAACTAATATATTTTCAATATTAAAACATAATAATAATAATATAAACATGCTTACCCTAATCTATGGAAGAATTTGCTATGTCTGCTCTTGTTACTCTACTGGGCGTGAAAATATTGGTGAATCTCTTTCATCATAGAAAAGCATGTTGTTTATTTGGTACTTTTTACAGCCTCAAGCTATGGCAAATTTCAGAAACTTTATAACTTAGATGGTTTGTCTTATTTGTTAGGGAGTTTTGACTTCTATATTCCAACCAAAAGCAGAGACATTTCATTTCTTTTATTACTTATGAAATTGTTATTTGATTCCTAATTATTTTGAAATATATATTTTATTAATATAGGGGGAGTTTGAATCTGATTTCTAAATTTACTAGATCATGTGGTATTTTAATTATATGATTTTTAAAAGTGTTACTTTATGCTTGTTTTTTGTGAGAAAGGTTATATAGGCTGGAGCTGCTAGCTCTCTCTTTTTTTTTTTATACAGATATATTCTGCCTAAGAATTAAGCCTATTTAGACCTGAGAAATAGAGAAAGAATAAGGTCTAATTACCCTAGCTCATAAATCAAGCTCCACCTAGTGACTTAGTTGGAATTTCCAGTTATATAATGTTATCATTTCCTTTATTTACCTCAAGTCAATTTGGGTTGATTTTTTTTTCCTGCAACCTGATTGATACTGGAAACATAATGAGTTTGCTTTGAGGTTTATTAACTTTGTGTCATGATGAAATACAACATAGCACAGTAAGAAGATGTGGTTTCAGAATAGAATATCATGATTCCTGGTCGTGGTGTTCATATTCTTAGGTTATTCAATGATCTTGAAGGTGGACAGGGTCAGTAATTTGCTTTTAATCAATCAAATACAGCAAAGATGAATATATACCACATACATGATTCCATAAGCTCTGTATTGCTAAAAGACTTGATCAAGAGATTTGTTTTAGCAATCTGATAAGCTAAATGGTAATATTGGAAATGCAGATGGATTCAAGGAGTAGTGACAATTTCTTTTCTCTAGTCAACAGGAAAATGGGGGCCTTAGCCTCATAAATGCAAGGAATGAATTATCTAAACTACCTGAGTAAGCTTGAAAGCAATTAATTTCTAGTTGAGAGTTTATGTGAGAACACAGTCAGTTTCTTGAATTCAGCTTTTTTATTTCCTTTTTAAATATTTTTTTTAATATACAAACACACACACACACACACACATCTTGTATTCCCCAGGTTTCTCCCACCACCGTGTCACCCATGAACCATCATCTTGATCTCTTGTTTCATCCCTTCCTTGAATCCAGTTCTTTAAAACCACAACCAAATTAGGACACGATTCCTAGCTGCACAAACAGATATTAATGTGTATTGCTTTAAGACATGACATGTGTGGTATTTTGTGAGGTAGTATTAGGTTATTAAATATAGCTTAGCATACTAAAAAGTGCTTACAAAATTATAAATTATTAAAGTAGTAAAACTACTATCTTTATATTATTGAAAGATATTCTATATAACTTTGTTTTAAGAGACTGAGTTACTGACATCTTAAGATTTAAACACAGTAGATTGTTATTTCTGTAACATCTTTATATTTTTTGACTGCACTTGTTCTTTTACTTGGTTGAAATGCCTCATTCTCTTTTTCTTTACCTAAAATCATTCTTAAAATTCCAACGATTGTTTCAGGACTATACCATGGAATTAATTTATATTTCTTCTATGTTTCATTGCATCTACTCTTCTCTGTCATCAAAGCTCTTATCACATTGTCATATATTTAGCCACTTATTCCATTTATACTTAACTATTTAAAAAATAATACTGCAACTCTAATTAATTTTAGACTTAATAATTTAAGAATTGTTTCTAGATAACTCAGTGTCTGCCTAAGGAATGATGGAACAGGCTCATTTTTCTAGATTTCTTATATGCAATTCACTCTTTGGTTTCTATCAAAGATGCCATTTGACTATACAAGGGGAGGGGAAAACTAGTTTAAGTATAATTCTCATGGTCATAAGAGTACAATAACTTTATGTAGTATCTTCTCTGTTCTTCCTGACATGGTTCACAAAATCAGATAGTCTATGTTGCTTCTTGAAAGGGTGATAATTCAAGTGTCATTTGTTGTGTCTAATTTTTTCCAAAGAAGAAACACACTAGTCTTTGAGCATCAGGTTTCTTTCTTCTTGATAGGTTTAGATCCTATTTTCAGGCCTTGCAGATTCTTTCCACAGGGATGAAAACACCAATAACAATGCTCAGAATCTTTCTTTACATTGTTGGACACCACCATCTTGTCATTGTTCTTCTGCTTTTATGTGTGATACTGAAGGTGGTACTTAGCTTGAGTTCTTCCAGAATTATTTTTACCCTCCATATTGCTTGAAGTCATATCCCAAAAGATTTCATGTACCTGGGTTTCTCCATGCTATTGGAATGCTTCTATATTCCTAATAAATGCCTCAAAATGGAAAGTTCTGATAGTAAAGTGGATAAGAACACTGGCACTAAAACTCATACCTCTTCTATCTTTCTCCTTCTCAAATTTCTTTTAGTTGAAAAATTTTCCCTTTTTCTACTATCTTTATTTTAAATGAGCACTAAGTATTTTAACATGGACAAAAAAGGGTTCTTTCAACGTGGGAGAATGTGTGTGTGACAAAAAAAATGGGACATTTCTCAGTAATATAGAAAAAATGGTCTCAATCTAATTCTGATATTATTTGGAGTTAAGTGAATCTTGAAAACTCTAATGTTCTCTAACATATAAGTCAGAATTTATGACTGCTGTCATGTCAATATTCAGTTTTTGAGATTTCTTTTTCTCTCCCAAGTAAGAGACCTGAGGAAAAGTTATGAAGGTCATATCCCTGACACACAGGTCTACTAAAAGACTGGAATTTTAATTAGAGGACTACAGAACAACACCTCTTACATATATCCTACCACCACATAAGTAGACTCCAGGATAATGACATTATCTTACAGCTGAAAAAAAAAACTGCAATACACAAACTCTCTGAAGTAGAGTACTTAAGGAAGCCCATAGTCAGTAGAGTAGACAAAACAAGGACACTAAAGGAATTTGAATTTTTTTGGCACTTAAAGATACAGCAAACATTAAACACAGCCTAACTCCTAAACAGATTAACATAAATCTTGAAACTAAAGATCTATTTATCTCAGATTCTATTACCAAACAAAATATATCTAGCTTTCAGAGCATGCCAAAAGGCAAGAAAAAACATAGTCTGAAGAGGCAAACCATTCTTAAAACTATTCTCAGTACAATGCAGAAACTAAAATTATCACAAAAGAATTTAAAATGACTATGATGAATATTTTAAGGTTCCCAACAATGGACAAAATGAAAGTACAGATGAGTAATATAAGCTGTGGGAATCGAAAGGAATTTCTAAAAATATTTAGCATTTTACCAATTATGAAAAACATTTTGATTACTTATAAGTAAA
Organism: Uropsilus gracilis; assembly: GCA_004024945.1. Taxonomy (NCBI): domain Eukaryota; kingdom Metazoa; phylum Chordata; class Mammalia; order Eulipotyphla; family Talpidae; genus Uropsilus; species Uropsilus gracilis. Next base: position 153 of record PVHY01000270.1, on the reverse strand, counting down.
CTTAACATTGCTAAAGAATCAGAATTTTAAGAGAGATGGGTAAAAATAAACTTACAAACTAAAATTTAAAGGGAATTGAGAATATGAAAGAAGAAAGGAAAATTAAGGAACAACCAGTAACTGTAGGAAACTATTTGGGATACCAGAGGGGGG